>VYZW01045148.1:17349-30997 GCA_013401315.1 Balaeniceps rex
CCGGCGGGCGGGCGCGGCCGTGGGGGGCGGTGTGCCGCGGGGTCCCGGCGCGGCGCCGGGGTAGGGGCGCGGGTGCGTGGCTGGAGGGCAGCGGGGAGCAGGCCCGCGGCGGGGAGAAACCCGGGGGGGCGGCGGAGTGGGAGGTGGCACTTGGAAACCGAAAGCAAGATTTGCTGCTGGGGCGGCGGGGGCGGGCCGTCCTCGCTGGCCGGGGGTTTGTCGGTGTGGCTTGGTCGGGCGCAGGGCGTCGTGCACACTTACACCGGCCGCTTGACCGAAAAATCAGCTAAATGATTTAATGGGTTTTAAAGTCTGCAAAGAGATGCAGATTGCGTGTGTTGGAATAAAGCCCCATTTCTGGAAACTGATTGTAGGAGCGTAGTTCTTTAAAAGTTAAGAATAAAACGAGCAGTGTAAAGGAGGTGTGCGTCGCAGCGGTCTTACCAGCAGTGGCATAGCAGCCCTACTGGCTCGACGAACTCTTATTGTGACGTAGAGTGCTAACTTGCTAATAACTGACTGCTCCTTAGTAGCTTGGTTTGTTTAGATGCTCACCAGAGGCAGGTGTTTTTTTTTTCCTGTTCAACAGCCACACTTTCTACAGCAAAACACTTTCCTTTACCCTGAGATACTCTAGCTTGTCAGTAAGCTGATCAGTTTTGCATAAATTTTAGTCTTATAAGAGTGCTCATCTTTTAAAAGGAGATCCGCACTTCATGTATTTCAAGTTATATTTTCTGTGAATGTGTAAGCATTCATCCTTCCTAGGATGTCTGTTGAAGTAGAATGATAGAAGCCTCCAAAAGTGATCTAGAAAAAGAAGAGATAGTACTTTCTGTTATGTCAGACTGAGGCTAGTGGTGGAAGAGAAACTGATTGTGTTTCCACACTTAATAATTGCAGTTTGCTCAGTACCCTAATATTTTGAGTTATCACACAGGAAACGTAAGTATGACAGTATTGCTAAGTACTGTCGCTTGCTTAAACTTAAATCTGTTCGGAGCCAATTTTGCAACTATTTTTGAAAGATGGTTCACTTTTCTAAGGAGCTGTCTCTGTGAGTACGCAGCAGCTTACCTAACTAGAAGTTTTTGTTGGACTGGCCTTACTTAGCCTTTTATTTCTACCAGGGAGATGAGCTCACCCCAAGTTCTCAAAAAAGGTCATGAGTTTTTGTCAAGGTCAGCTTGCTGAACTGTTTTACTGCCTGTTTATGCAGGCACCGGTTCAAGCATATGCAGAGAGGGAATGGAGATGAGGGGTGGGGAGATGGTAGCTGCTCAAATGTAACTTTTCAGCAATGTAAACTGGCCTGCCTAATCTGTCTTGAGGATAGGTGTAAAAAGCAAAAAAAATAAGCAAGCAAAGGAGTACATTCTGGCAAAGCATACAGTTTTCATGAGGGATACTTATTACTGAATAAATCTGCATAACTGTACTTAAAATTCTGTGTGTCTAAAAAGGAATGTGTAGTTGGTGCAAGTTTTCAAAAGTGCAAAATTTTTTTGGGGGCGGGACTGATGCGTTTGCTTATGGACTCCACAGCTGCACCGATCTATAGGATAGGAATATGCATCAAGCATTGCAACAGCATTGTTTCCTAAGCAATGATTACATAAATGTTATTCTAATGCTTCTTTTGTCTGATAAGTATATTTTGTCATTCATTTACATGTATCCCAGCTGCTCCTTACTGAAATGCTCAAAATTCTTGACAGGGTGTAGTGACCTAAGTTAGGTAAGTTTGGTTGGTCTTCGTAGGTAAATAAAAGCCAAGGTATATGTGATCTTAATTTCATTACAGTAGCTAGCCTTCCTTTTCAGGATGCCTCCCAGGTTAGGAGCTTGAAATAAAGTTTTTGTGTTTAAAAAATAGTTTTCTTACGTTCGTTGTTGTTTTAGACAAAGTTAAGAATGTGCTGTTTTTCCAGTGTACCCATTCCCTCTTGGGGAAGGGACAACTAAGTTTATTGGTTCAAGGTTTTGCTTAAAGCAGGTTATAAAAGTTTGGACAGCTCAAGGAGATTCTGGATTTCTCGTTTCTCTCTCCCTGTTCTCCTCTCCCTCCCCAGTTCCTATAGGTTGTGCACATGAGTGGAGCATAATTATATACCCTTCTCAAAAGGATTTTGTAGCAGGCTATTAAAATGTGTGACAGATGATTACAGGGCAGGAATGTGCATGAGAGATTCCAGGGAGAATCCTTCAGTTAAGAATGAGGAGGTGGTGATTTCGGTGTGTTTTAGAGCCCTAAACCCTGATTTAAATTCTCCCATGCAGAAGGATGTCTGATAGTTTCTTCAAACAGCATGTGATTTCACAGGGAAAGAGCAGATACTGAGTTGTCTGTGAGAGGAATAAGGCTGCGCTGCAGAAAGCAAGGTGCATAGCTGGGTTTGTGTCTTGCTCCGTTTATTCCCAAAGCTGTGAAAACTACAGTTTTAAATTCTACGTGCAAATAATGCTTTGGAGGGATACAAAACACTCCTAGTGCTGGACTTAACACACATTTGCAGGTAATGTGTTTCAGGTTTTTTTGAGGAAGTAGTTGTATGGAGTGTACCTGGTGGTGGATGGAGGGGCATTTCTGAAGCTGGGTACAAAGAGGCTTTCTGGGAACACCTGGCTGCCATTATTCCCAATTCGAGCTGTGTTCCCTCCCTTTATAAGGGAGCCTTAGAGAAGTGCAGGAGAAGAATATTATTAACAAGGTACAGACAGGAAAAATACATGGAAGAGGAATTAGTCTGCTTTTTAAGTTTGTTTTGATTGAGGCATTATAAGATGAAGCTGATTTTCTGGCCGCCTCCTCTCCCAGTCCCAGCTTAGGTATGTTCATTTTGTCTGGAAATCCTACTTCTGAGCTAGGTCTTCTACTCCTCCTCCTCCTCCACATTCTTTGGGATGCCATCTTTCAAAACAGTTTTGCTGTGCACACAAACTGTAGAGTGCTTTGAGTGTTGAAATCAGCTTCCTATTAAAGATTTTTCTCAGTAGCTTACCTGTTACAGGAGGAGCAAATTTGGATTCAGTCTTAACAGATTTCATAAGATACATGTTTCTTCACTGCTCTCGGGGGGGTCTGTGTCTTGAGTGTCACTGGATTACAGAGCTTTACATTCTTGCAAGTAGTTCTTCTCCAGATAATTCTTGAAAATATCTGTGCAAGTGCGTAGAACTTGGTTCACGTGGAAAAAGCGACTATTAAATAGTAAGATAATCTATTAAGGAAGAAGGCCTAGTGTAATATATGGTTTAAATATTGATCTGTAGGCAGTGTTGCAGAGCAATACTTAGTTGTGAACCAGGTGTAACGCTTTGGCAAAGTAAATGTTTATCAGATAAAAATCAGTATATAAAAAAAAAAAATCACTGATGTGATGTCTTAAGCCAGTAAGTGGAGGAAAATAAGTTGAGATTGTTGTCAGATCAGTGGGTAGCACAGTTTCTCTGCCTGTGTTTTCATTGCTTGTGGTCATGTATGAGATTTAAAAGTTGAATCTACTATTTTTTGCTTTAATAATCTTAATATTCAGTATAGCATTCTGAAGCATATTAACTTATTCCAGCATTTTCACTTTTATTTTTACAAGGCTTTTCAAAATGAAACTAAACACAAACGTCTGAGGTCATGCCTTTTTTTAGACTTTAGGCTGTTACATTGACCACGAATTGGATGCTAACAATTTATTCTTTGACAGCATTGCAGAAATTCAGAAAGATGTGGAGTATCGACTGCCATTCACTGTAAACAACTTGACAATTAATATCAACATGTAAGTAGAGTGAGATATCTTTATGCACATCTTGAAAATTAAAAATGTTCTCAAAAAAAAGCAGTAATAGAACGTAAATGACTCCCATCTCGTAACTAATTCCAGGAACTATAAGCTGGATTTGCATTAGCAGTTATAGCAATATGAGTGAAAGTAGTTCTGTACAGTATGCAGATGCTCAGCTGAAAGCAAACTATATTTTGCTGTGCTCAGCTCCTAAGATACCTGCGTGGTTTTAGTTGAAGGTAAGTAGGAGAAAATGCTTGAGGGGTTCTGATGACTTTGAATGCTGTACAAGTGAAAATAAACTTAATTAGTAATTTACTGATCTGCTGTAACTCCTAATACTAACTCTTACCCTGATAAAGCTTCTGGATCATAACTTAAGTGATTTATTGTAACACTTCCTATGATTTTACTTTGGGGAGGGCTTTTGCTCTGGCAAATATTGATGGTACTCTATTCACAAGTTTTTTTTATTACTTTAGCCTGATAACTTGCCTGATATTCTTGCAGGTTACACTGCATTGTCTTTGTAGTAATAACATTTGTATTAGAAAATATTCTCATTATGCTACAGCTTTTTCTTTGTCTGTGGACATAATCGCTTCATTGTTATACTACAATTTTGCCCAGTAAATGCTCTTTTCAGTCTAGTATTCTAATCTGTCTGACTTCTGATTTGGTAACTGAATAATCCTCTTGTGTGCTTCACTCTGTATTTCTCCATAACTCTTCTCATAGAAAAGTAAGTTTATGTGATTAATAGTACTTTTTCTTTGATAAGAAGCCTTCTTATGCAAACTTTATCATGGGATGTAGCTGTAGTAATGATTATTCTTGTATTTGCAGCTTGCTGCCACCTCAGTTTCCTCAGGAAAAACCAGTCATCAGTGTTTTCCCACCTGTGAGACATCATTTAATGGACAAGCAGGGAGTATATGTGACCAGTCCATTAATAAGTAATGTATGTATAATTTGTAGCTTCACATATATCTACTGTTAATAGCAATTTTAATGCATGTCATACTAGATTATTGCTAATACTTCTGGTAAAAAAGACTAGTAGAGATCCTAATCCCTCTCAAACTATATTTTCAGGGGTCTGAAAACAAAAATTCAGTAGTGTTCAGTATACTACTATTTATTCTTTTACTGCTACCATTACTGAGTTCAGGATTCCATATATCTAAAACTATTTTAAGTTATGACGGCTTAGAAAGTTCCTATCACTTTTCTTGTTAGTACCAATAGCACAGTTCTTGCTTCTCTACAGCTATTCCAAATAAGGGAAAAGGATGCTTTAAGACTGTTCGGTAACATAGTTCTTTCTACCCTAATCCTGTTAGAAAGATGTAAAGGTTTTAGCTCTAATATGTGGGATTTTAATATGCTGTGGGTTGTTTTTTTCTCTGCCAGCAAGGATGTGGTAGGGTCTTTTTGGGTTGTGGGGTGGGGTTATGACTTTTTCAGAATGCAATTAATGATGCTTTTTGTTTCAAACTTAAATCTTGATTTCCCCCCCCCAAATGTAACTTGGTAACTAAAGCGGGTTTTCTTGGTTGTTCATCAGAAATGTAATACTTGGTTATTCTCCATTGATAATGGATTGTACAAAACACTTGTAGTTTCTGTTCAGTTCTGGGTGGCTTTATCATTTTATTTGGAGCTTTCATAAACACAGTTTACATTAGCTGTTATGTCTCTGAAACAGCTTACAGCACTGCCATGTGGGTATAATACATAGTCAAGTTCAGCACATTTTGGAACTGTTGGGTTCCAGGAATAATTTTCTTCTGCATCTTGCTGCTTTAAGTTTTTTGAGGTTTTTTGTTTTGGTTTGGTTTTACCAGTTTACAATGCACTCAGATCTTGGAAAAATTATTCAAAGTTTACTGGACGAGTTTTGGAAGAATCCTCCAGTTCTGGCTCCCAGCTCAACATCATTTCCATAGTAAGTACCTATAAACATGATGAATGGAACTATGTGTATTAACTTACATTTTTTAAAAAGAGATGAAACGAAGTCTTAGAAGGGCAGGAACAGGAATAATGTAGTGGATGTATTGTGAGACATAGATTCCCTGCCCTTGCACAATTTCACGTACATGCTTGAGGGCATGATTGTTTTCAGAAGAAACACTAGATTTCATTGGAGTTACTGTATCAACATGCTGATACAACTTCTGTTTTCTTGAAAAAGAAAAAATGTTTACGTTATCAGATGACATCTTGAATTTGCTGCAGATCATGATCTGAGCAGTTGTGTTTCTTCATATTCTGTTTATAATCTCCCAGGCTTAGAGGCAGCTCTTGTTGCAGAACTGTGCAGCAGAAATTGTGCAATTTAAATAATTGTATTAAATATGCGAAAGTGGTCTGAGACACTACAACTTTATGAGTATAACTGATTGTGGCTGACAATGATACTGGGTTTAGATGCAGCAGCAGTTGTGAATTTTAAAAAAATCATTCATGTTATTTAGAAGTAATTATGTCTGTGTTGCCCAAGCTGTTAAATGCTATACTGTAAATAAGAACTAATGTATGTCACAGATGCATTTCTCAGGATTTTTAGATGGAAACTATTTAAATTTATGCTCTCATAAATTTTTTGAGAAGTAGTGTGTATTTGGCTGCTCTACAAGAATATAGTTTAATGGAGTTGTACATTATGTTGCAGTATAAGAGATAAAGTAGACTTACTACAATAGAAGTAACTGAGAACAGAAAATGCAAAGTTTGTGGTCTTTTAAAAATTCAATCTTAAGTCTTGTATGTGGTCTAGTAATTATAATTCAAATGATAAGAAACATGCTGTAAACAGTTGGTTGCTCATGGTTGTGGTTTTTTGTTTGTTTGTTTTTAGCCTTTTCAACAAACCAGCTGGAATGCCTCCTTTTGCTCCTCAGGGGTTTCCATTTCTTCCTCCATACCCACCTCAAGAAACAAATAGAACAATGGCAGCCGTGCCTGTTGCTGAATCAGTTTCTTCAAGCTACACTACAGACAAGCCTGCTGCTCCCTCTTATGGCTTGATTGCTGATCTGCCACTGCCTGTTCCGACAGCAGAAGCAGTGCTTCAGGTCTGTGTGCTGAGTTTTGCTGCTTAAGCTATCAGACACTGGGTATAAGTTCCCTCAAGGGCACAGAGAGCATTGCCACAAAACTCAAGGGAACAGTCTGAGTGACTGCACTTCATTGTGTTGCTAATGCTAGGAAAATGAAACTGTCATTCTGGCTTTGATGAGAAGTTTCTTAGAACAAACTGGAAGTCAGACCAACAAGTTTGTCTTTCTGAGCTTCAGTGAAACTAGTGTTATGCTAAATATCTTTGAATATACTTTTTTTTTTTTTGAGCTGCACTCCCCCATAGTGCAGCTGTGGCGGTTTCTCCAGCCATAGAAAATGAGATCCTTTTCTCTATATGGGATTTCCTTCCCAGAACTTAGAAGGTGAGAACGATGTGCAGTCTCAAGCCTCTATGTGTAGAATATTTATTTCTCGGTTTCATGTTTCAAATAGCTTTTCTTCACAGATATTGTATGTGTGTACTCACAAACTCCCTCTGATGCACTCTGGAAGGATTTTTTTGAATGTCCTTCAAAAACTTTAAATGTTTAGTCTTTCATCAAATCTTGTCTTTAGAAACAAAAGCTTTCGTTATCTTGGAAGGCACTTTTCTGGTTTTGTAGAATTTAAAATTTCTACCTTCTATGAAGACAGACTTTTCGTTGTCTAAAAACTTTTTTCCCCAAGGGATTATAGCTTTAAAAACCACATGAGAGAGATCAAAATGTCAGTCTCTTTCTCTGTTCTCACTTCCCTGAGTTATACTCCTCCCGTGTGTTTCCTGGGTCATCCACCTGTTGTCAAATGGAGGACATAGCAAGACAGAATTATTTTCCTCCAAAATTGACTCATCTTTTATGACATCCCACACCAAATATCCCCAAGTATTTTGTTGCTATGGTTGAGTTGAGACGTCTTCTGTTCGGAGACTGCTTACTGCTTCTTACTGCTTTTCCGTCTTATTGCTGGTAAATATTTATGTCCGGTTTTGGATTAATCAGGTGAAATATCAAGAAATTGCTCTTCAAAAATCTACTAAGCTTTTCTAAACTTCCGTTTAGGTTGGCCAGAACGGATTTACTTACAAGATGCCTGATGTTCCTGATACATTTCCAGAACTCTCAGAACTAAGGTAAATCTTCAGAAGGTAACAAAATTTTCCATAGTCATTAAAAGGCAATTACTGCTGGTCTGTATCTGATTTTTGTCAAAAGTCTATATATATATATCACTGAAAGGTTTTTGTAGAAATTATAAATAGGAGAACTACCACTTACCAAAATTGTGGAGTCAGAAAGTAAGCTAGCCGTGTATTCAAATGTGCTGCTTGTTTAGGGTTTTCTCGGCAGGAACAATACTTCAGTATTTAACACCAGAAAAAAAACCATTTATTTTTACTTTTTCTAACTATCAGTGTTCTGCTGTCTTCTGAGGCCTCACCAGGGACTTGAATTCTACTAATGCAACGAGCATAACTTTTGAAGGAGGAAACAGGACAGGGAAATGGGCATGAGACTGGTTCACAAATGGACTGCTTTGTGAGCAGCTCAGCATGTGTGGGGGGGGTTGGGTTAGATAAATCCAGGTGGTAAATGTGCCAGCTGTCCCAGCGCAAATCACTTCCACATCTAAGTACTTCATGCACACATTATACAAATTATTTTCATCAAAAGCATATCTTGTCACAATTAAAAAAATCTGTATTAGTTATTGTTCCCAGCAATTTGCTCAGTTCTAATGAGACAGCCTCCTTGATCAGTTATCTGGGATTGAACAGATTACAAATTAGCTATTAATTCTGAAAGGGTCTTAGGAGATTGGTTTCTTTCTGATCTCACATCTTTATGGTGTTGTCATAGTTCAGTGATTGAAAACTCTGTCCTTTCAGAAAGGAAAAGACCTTTGGCAAGAAGGACTTCTGGGGTTTTTTTTTGTTTGTTTCCCTTCACACCTTCTTAAGAACCTGTTTAATTTAGCTAAATCAGCTGTAAGTTCTAGCAGCATCCTTATTATGTAGCAGAAAGCTATAGGGCTTGGGGGGGAAGTGTAGTTTGTTTGTTTAAACAAAACATTCTAATCAAGTTTGGTCCTTCCACGAAGACTGGATTAAAATTCCATGATTCTTCTGGTGGTAGTTGAGTTAAATCACAAATGGTATTGCAGCTGTTCTGAGTAGCTCTGTTGGGTGTAGGTGGCAATGTTTTGGTAGTTTGGGGCCTGCACAGGTGGCCTCTATGAGAAGGGGCCCTGGGGCTGCCCCTGTGCCAGACACAGCTGGCTTGCCAGCAGACCCACTGCAGGATAGCTGAGTTGATCAGTGAACCGGATGGTGCCTCTGTGAAAACACATTTAAAAAAGAGCAAACACTGCAGAGACAGTGAGGATTGAGGGGAGGGGTGGAAAAGTGTGAGAATCCTGTGAATACCAAGGTCAGAGAAGAAGGGGGAGGAGGTGCTCCAAGTGCCAGAGCAGATATTCATCTGCAGCCCAAAGAGGTTTTGGAAGAGACCACGGTAGAAGAGGTATTTCCCTGTAGCCCATGGAGAGGACTATGCTGGAGCAGATGTCCACACTGCAGTCCATGGAGGACCCCATGTTGGAGCAGGCAGATATGCCCTGAAGGAAACTGCAGCCATGGAGAGCCCACACTAGAGCAGGCTCTCCTGCTAGGAACTGCAGCCTGTGGAGGGGGACCTATGCCGGAGCAGGGGAAAAGTGTGAGGAGGAAGGAGCAGCAGAGATGAACTGTTACAGACTGACTGCAACACCTGAAATTCCACCCCACCCCGTCCCTATGCTGGTTGGGGCAGGGGGAGGTAGAGGAGTTGGGAATGAAGGAGTGAAATTGAGCCTGGGGAAAAAGGGGGTGAGGTGTGTTAGTTTTTGTCCTTCTTTCTCACCATCCAACTCTTAACTATAATTGGCAATATATTAAATTAATTTTTCCCAAGTTGAATGTGTTTTGCTTGTGATCATAATTGGTGAGTGATGTCCCTGTCTTTATCTCGACCCACAAGCTTTTCCCCTATATCCTGTTGAGGAGGGGGACTGAGAGCAGCTGGGTGGGCATCTGGTAGCTGGCCAGGGTCAACCCACTATAATAGTCAACCCACTATTAAAGAACACTTCATAGGAAGTAAGGCTTGAAATGAGACATGCTTTTTAAGCTCACAGCTGCAGATAGTAGAGCCCACAATCCAGGAGAAAGGGGAAAAACAAGTTGTGGTCAAATGTCGTATATCTGTAAAGTCCCAATAAATGCCTGAAACTTTTGACTTCTGGCAGGAATGAGTAACTCTACATGTAACGTTTGCTGTTAGCTTTAAATCTGCTTTCTTTTTGTTTGAATATAGTATATCACAGCTGACCAATATGAACGAGCAAGAGGAAGTGTTACTGGAACAGTTTGTGACCCTACCACAACTGAAGCAAGTCATTGCTGATAGAGATGAGTTAGTGAAAAGCATTGAAGAGCTGGCAAGTAAGATGTCAAAACATTAGCATCTGTGACTGTGTTCTGCGAACTGAATCGTTTAAAAAAAGTAGTAATAGTGACTTTATTTTACAGAAAAAAACTTGTTGCTGGAGCCTAGTCTTGAGGCAAAAAGACAGACGGTGTTGGATAAAGTAAGTGAACAATAAAATCTTTTTCATAAATACTAGTTGTAATATTCTGGGTTTTTTTCGGGGGGAAAACATTCTTTTTCTTCTTCTTTCCAGTATGAGCAACTCACACAGATGAAAGCGGCCTTTGAAAAAAAGATGCAAAGACAGCATGAACTTAGTGAGGTATAATCTCTATATCATATTATCCTTTAAGAATACTTCAATAAAACTGAATTTTTGATTTGTATCTTTATCTGTAAAGTATATTCTTCTGGTTAAACTCTTTATAATTTTATATGAAATAGATTCACATCAAGTATGAAGTAAAATGGGATGAAGTACCAAACAGTTTGAAAGCAAAACAGTGTTATGATTGCACTACTGGTTTTTTTGGGTTGGTGTTTTTTTTTGGTTTTTTTTTTAAACACTACAGTAGAAGCAAACTTGGAAGAAGGGAGCATTTAGAGCTGTTCTCAAGTACAATCCTGGGTCAAACCAGCTTTAAGAATAGAATGATTTTTAAAGAAAGCTTGTTTAATTAATGGTACCCATTCAACATAATGAGCTTGTAAAACTGTACCAGATGAAAATGATTAAAACCATTGCTTTAAAAACTTAAATTCTATGATTCACAGGGTATGCTTACTTTGGGCAACACGTTATATATGCTGTCAAACTTTGCACATTCTAAAGTGCAAATAAGGTAAAGTCATTACTTCAGAAAGCAGCTTGGGGAAGAAGAATAATTTCTTAGTATGTTTACCAGGATATGCATTAAAAGATGTAACTTCTCATAAAACAATTTCTGCACTGAAATCTTCAGTATTTGCAAGACATCACCTGAGAATACAACAGTCCATCAAAATAGCATGCATAGTACCTGAATTTCAAAATCCTTCACAAGTAACAAAATGCGAAATAGCAAGCAAAAAGTTACGTGACAGCAAACTGAATGATTTCATTGGTGATCTAAATGAATTAAATGTTTCCTTACTTGAAAATCAGAATAATTTGACTCCTAATGCCTCCTTACATGCATGATGTAAGTTGGCTTTAAAGTGGGTGGAGGTAGATGGCATTGAGAAACTTTCTATTTCTGTAAGAAACCACTTAAGAACAGGACATAATACCCCACTGCTATATTACCTTTTCTTTTTTCTAAGTTAGATTTGCTGATTCAATTTAATGATGGTTAGGAGGCTGAGAGTTGGGGAGTTGCAGCTGGAGTTTTGTACTGTTTTTCCACATATGCTGTATCTTCATATGTGGATGTTCACTGTGCGCTACCTGGTATCTCCTGTTATCTCTCTTTCAAAGTTCCAGACAAGTCTTTTTACTGTGGGTGAATTTTAGTCATCTTTTATTAAAGCAAACTCACCTTATTTTGCACAAGATTAATTTAACAGGAAATTTCTGATTACATTACAGTTTTACAGTATGTAAGTAAAATATTTTCCCACGGGGTAGATGAAGGGTAGTCCAAGCATCTAAAATCTATAAGTATCTTAATTTTGCAGTTCTGTCTCTGTACAGAATCCTACTGAAGAAATGAATCACGTTCTGATTAGCCGTCCAAACATATTAGAGGAAAAATAATGCGATTATATGCAATAAGCAGAAATAAGGTTTGAGGTTTATAAGAGCAGAACAACGAGTATACTGGTTTAGATTAGGAGCCCATCTGCTTCTTGAGTAGGTGCTTTGTCCTTTCCCGCCTTCCTCTCCACAGTCATTTCAAGGGTATTTAAAAGCTGAACAATAAGGGCTTTTTTACCCTTTTATACTTCTCACGTTCACTACTGACTTTGAGTTTCAAAAGTAGACCCTATTTATTGAAGACACTTGAAACGCTAGTTCTACTCAGCAATCATGCACTTGAGAACCTGCCAGATTTCCAAGTTGGACGCTTTCTACAGTGTAGGGTAAAAGTTGAAAAGCTTTATACATTTGTGAGAATGATTGTGAATCAAGACCTAAACTAGCAACGCTTTTCTCACGTTGAATCCTTTCTAGTTTAACGAGCTATGCTGTTTCTTGGAGATGAAGCTTCATCTGGTCACTTAGGCTTTTATGTAATAATAATGCTCTATTCACATATCCCATATTTATATAGTCATTTATCTTCTTGGAAATTTAGGGTTTGGTGGACAGTTTAATTTTACAGAGGAGTTTTTATTTTCTTAGAGTTGCAGTCCAAGCGCTCTGCAAGCCAGACTTAAAGTAGCTGCTCATGAAGCTGAAGAAGAATCTGACACTATTGCAGAAGACTTCTTGGAAGGCAAAACAGAAATAGATGACTTTCTTAGTAGTTTCATGGAAAAGAGGACGGTATGTAATATACAAGTCATTTTAATCTGAGAGATAAATAACACATAGTGAATAAATTTAAGACTTAGAGTTTGAGCGGTCCTGTGATACAGAACAGTGCTTTAGTAAGCTCCAACAGAAGAAAAATATATCCCTAAGTGGCTTTAGTCTATTTAGAATATAATCTGCATTCTGAAGGCACATATTTTTAAGGTGGGAGTGCAAAAGTCTCCTGCATTAGACCCTAGTCCTGTGTTGTTGCAGATATTTTTGTGCCACTTTTTTCTATATAGATATAGGGAAGATAGCCATATGGACAATTTTAAATTTGGTAAGTCGACACAGAATGACATGTTACACTAAGCAACCTTAATGTTTATTGTATTAAACATCTTTAATTATTCTGTTGATGGCTATCACCAAATAAGTAACTGAGGTTCAAAAACCAGCGTTCTTGCTCATGCTGTGACAAGAGCAACTTACCAGGTATTGTAGCTTTCTTTAAAGATGCCTAACAAATGCATTTCATAACATAGGAAACTATGCTCTTCTCTTGTAAGCAGTTGTGGATGGAATAATGTTATCAATATAACATCTGTTCAGTTGTTCAGCCTGAAGCTTGGAAGGAAGGTGCTTCACAGGGTTTTCCTTTTTTAAAGAGCCTGCAAAGTACCTGAATCATTAAAGAGAAACTGTAGTACGCGTTATAAAAAATGCCTTTCAGAATTCACTCTTCCTATGTCTTGTTTTGTAGCTCTGCCACTGTAGACGAGCCAAAGAGGAAAAACTTCAACAGGCAATAGCAATGCACAGCCAATTTCATGCTCCGCTATAGGTAAACTGCTGTTTCAATATTTGGTTATTTGGTTTGGGTTTGTTTGTTTTTT
>VYZW01045150.1:0-12069 GCA_013401315.1 Balaeniceps rex
AAAACTGAACACAGTACTCGAGGTGCAGCATCACCAGTGTGGAGTACAGGGAAAGGATGACTTCCCTGGTCCTACTGGTCACACTATTTCTTATACAAGCCAGGATGCCCTTGGCCGCCTTGGCCGCCTGGGCACACTGCTGGCTCATATTCAGTCGGCTGTCGACCAACACCCCCAGATCCCTCTCTGCCAAGCAGCTTTCCAGCCACTCATCCCCATATAATAGAAATTATTACAATTTTTGAATTGCATTACTTATTAATTGTATTGCAACTTTTTTCAGCTTTTGGGTGTTAGTCAAGAGCAACAAAAATGGTTCCCTTTACTTCTGGGTTTTGCATAACGTTAGTTCTGCATAATTCTTGGGTTTTTCAAATCGTGCTCATTTAATCACTGAAATAGTGTAGCACATCAGCACGCTCTAATAAAAATGCTTATGTGTGTTTAATGACCATGTTTTTGAAGTTATTGCTTTTATGAGGTGTTAGCTCATTTTTAGCTTCCCTTTAGAGGAATAATAATTAATTAAAATAGAGACAGTCTTGCATATGCAAATGGCACATTAGAGAGACATTTTACTTGCCAATAAGTTAAATAATTTCCATGGTATTGCTATTTTATCTGATAGTACAGAAAATATTTATGATGTTCTATAGTCTCTTTAAACTACTGTGGGCAAGGATAGAGAAATATTTATTGTGGCTGTTCACATATTTTTTTTAATCATACTTTGAAGTGGAAAGTGACATCAGCATTCAGTAAAATCCTAGCTCATTTGCTGAGGTTGTGGCCATTGTAGCTGGTGCTCACTTGTAGTCATTGCACTTGGTCTCTGGACCAGTTGGGGAGTCCAGAAGCAGGAGGAGAGGATGATCTAAAGTCTGAAGAACATGACTTGAGAGGGAAAAGTACCAAGAATAATCTCTCATTGTGCATGTGAACAGAGTGTGAAGTAACAGATGAAATAGAAACAAGGGAGGTTTTATGTAAAGAAAAAAAAGGACTACCAGTGCATTGGAAGAAATAGTGGAGGAGGTCTGGAGAGTGTGAAGGAACTAAGTGATGTGGTTCATTCTAGTCTTATTTACTCTAATTCAGTAGGTTAGAGATGCCTCTTGTAACTGTCCGTCTCAGTGTGACTTTCATGAGATCTGCTCCCAGGACATTTGCTAGGGATCCCACATGTACATGGCAGAGAACAAGGCAGAGCACATTTTGTGGGGTGATTGCTCCTACTCATGGGCAACTTTTGAGAGGAGGTGCCCTTATGACTGCTTTGTTCTGTGGAAGCTAGTAATGTCTGCTGAGGAGGTCCCTAGCACTCAGGTCTAACTAAATAAAGTAAAGTAATCAGAAGAGAAATGGGATTTAGGTGGAGAGCTTGATGCTTCAGGCAGACTGAACATCTTTACCTTCTGTTTGCCTACTGGTTTTGTGCCCAGATGTACTGCAGAGAAGGTGGGGTACCTGGGTGTTACCAACTGTGAGAGCAGGCAGTTTTGCTGTTTTATGGTACTGAGGAGCTCCTGTCATGCCATTGTGCTTCTGATCTTGCTAGACATGCTGAAGTCCAGTTATTTTGTTTACTTTATTTTTACTAGTTTATATATTCATCCATTTCTGTGATGTGTAGATAAGTCTGTAAAAAACAACTAATAGCAATTACAAATTTTGAAATTACAAGGCTTTTCTAATTTTTGTAAAAAAAAAAAATTCCAAATAAAACCTCTTTGTTTCTCTCCAATTTTGTTTCTTCTTCTTGATAAGAAAGATATGAATATAATAAATGTTTCACTGATGAATTTTTTTTGACTGAGAAGTAACAAATGTTCTTTTTTTGACAGAAAGTTTCATTTTGAAGAAGTAATAAATCCTTAGTAATTTTTATTAGATCATTTTTACCTGTTCAAACCATTCACATACCTCTGCAGTATTTGAGTTATCTTATAATATTATAATAGTTTTTAATTAATATTATAATATTATAATAGTTTTTTATTAATTTCTTCAGGAGTTGAAAAACTTGGGGTTTAGAGAACATTGTAAGAAATACCCTTACAGACATCTGTTGACATTCTAAAAGCATCTTTTATATAAGCTAGTAAAATGGTGATTCAACCTAATAACTAGGAGAAAAATGACATTTTGCTAACTTTGTTAAAAATCATAAATGAATGAGAGACTATAATAAGATTAAAATATACAGGGTTATGACATTAATGTGTGCTTTGTTCATTTATTTGACAAGTGTTTTTGTTCTAATTATGTAAGTTCCAAATATACCAGTGAAAGCATTAGTAAAATTAGATTTCATTACAGTTCCCAGCTCTTGAGTAGTTAAAATGAAGAAAACCTACTTTCTTTAGGTCCAGATATAGCACTGCATAGTGTGAATGGATGAGGAGTTCTGTGACAATTCTGTAACAGTCCTTGAAACAATATTATCATCATTTCAGTTTGACTGAATCAGTATTTTTTTTTTTTACATCTTTTTCTGGCTTGTTTACCAGAAAATGATTACACTTTACTTAAGTGGCTGTCTAGTGTCTTCATAGTATTTATCCCTCTCTCTTATTTAATTACGTCTGTTGAAGCTTTCAGGTAATTTCTCGGTGGACGCTTATTGTTGTATCAGATATGTTTTGATCCACGTGGCTTTGACCACTGATGAGGATATTGGTTCTGTCAGTAGAAAGTTGTCATTTGCTGACATTATTGCTGACAAAATTAATTTTGAATAATTTTTTGATGCAAAGGTGAGAGCTGTTCCCTCGGAGAACAGGATAGCATGCTGTGTGTACAGTGGTTTTTCCAGTACATGTAAAACATTATGAAACTCCACTATTCTGATGAGTCAAGAGAGCATGGGAACCGTTCAGTTTCACAGCAAAGAAAAGGAGATTGAATACTGACACCTGAACCATTAGAGTGTCTTTTCTCCCTGTAATCTAACTCTTGTTATATTTGTTCAGCTAGGATTGTGTATTAGCAGAGCTTCAGCGTCTGTCCTCAATCTCAACTGCTGCCTGGTCCTTCTACCAATGTGCCGTGTTCTCTTGGCCTTCCTGCGAGGATCTCAGAAGGTAAGTGCTGTCCTCAGAATGCAGCAGTTGAGAAGAAGAGGGCCCTGGTCTCTGTTTAGTCTAAAAATAATAGGAAAAAATCTGTTATATCCCTGTTTATTATACAGCATGTGCCTGCATGGTGCAAGTATCAGACATTCAGCCTAGATTCATGACTCCTTTGAAGACAATGCCTTGGCTGACATTGTCTGGTTCGATTGGACTTGTTTGAGGAAGTTTCTTCAGCTCATTTTTGAAGGACGGGGAGTTGCTGTGGAACTGTAACCAGACAGTGTCTCCTCCTTCTTTCCCAGCTCTAATATAAAAGACACCTGTGTCCTCTCTACTGCTTCCTGGTAGAATTCAACAGAACTTTGTCTCTGCATGACCGGAAGTGTCCTACTAGAGATGACAGAACTTTAAACTATTTATATCACAACCTGATATATTCGTTATCATGGGAGAAAAAAATATTCTGGCAAAGCTAAGAGGGTTTGTTTTCTGTACCAGTATTCAGTAAACAATAGTTTAGCTTGTTTGTGATTCACCGGTTGCTTTTACAGAAATATAAGTAATGCTTTTGAGGAACATCTGTGTTTTCTAGATGGTTGCAAATTGAACCTATGAGTTCTGTTCATCATGTGACAGTACCCATACGATTTGATGCCTATAGCTGCATATATGTATGCAAATATACCTTTCCCTCTGATCCTGCTCACTAAAGGATCAGTGACGCCTGCAACAATTAGTGCTGGAATTCCTAAATTTTAAGGCCAGAAGGGATGTTACTTTTTGTGCTCTTGACATCTGTGTAATACAGATCCAACTGTAATTTCTTCATTAAGACCTCAAAATTGGCTCATTGACATAATACTGTAATTTTTAAATTTAGGTATTGTGCTTGCAAGGGCATTAAACGTAGTAAAAGCTGAAGTTGCTATTATGTCACCTCAGTTGCTGTTAGTATTTTTTCTTCTTTGCTTTGTTTTAGAAGAAAGATTGCTTGAATTCTTCTCTTATTAGGTTGCCAGCAGGAAAACCAGAAGGCTGCTAGATAAAAGTAAAACTTTCCATGTGACATGTGGGGTTACGATATGCATCTTTTCAGGTGAGATCTTACTGCGCTGAGCAGCAGCTTGTTTGGGAAACACATTGAAGCAGTACTTTGTGGTTTTTCTTGTACAGTACATTTGGGGGTAGTCTTGCTCTGTGCTTCCCTGCCTTAAATTGTAAATGCTTTCTCGGATGTGTGTGGGTTTTGGTTTATTTTTCCTTTAAACACATGGGCTTACATTCTAATGCTGAGCCCTTCCTTAAAATTCCAGTTTCTAAAAGGACAGGAAAAGGTCAAAATCTGCCGTTACAAGTGACCCTCCATTGTGCCTAAGGAATTTGAGTGAAGAAGCAGGGTGCTACAGGCTTATCTGCAGAAGAGGGAGCAGTGGAGACAAATACCCAATTTGGTGAAGAAATATTCTTGGGTGGACACCTTTGAATGTTGTCTCCCAGCTGAAGCATTGCAGTACGGAAATGATTGCTGTAGTGTTAAAAATCTTAAAATACATACAGCTTTCTGCCATGAATATCTATAACCTGATTTACTTTAGAAAAAGAATTCCTTAGTCCCTGAGGCATCTCATGCAGGTGATGTGGTTATAGCTTGGCATCTGGGTAGCCGCTGCTTGTGGTTTAACCTGGCACGCGGCTAAACACCACACAGCCGTTCGCTCACTGCTCCCCTCCTCAGTGGGATGGGGGAGAGAATCGGAAAACAAAAAGTAAAATTTGTGGGTTGAGATAAAGACAGTTTAATAGGACAGAAAAGGAAGGGAAAACAAAAATACACAAAACAAGTGATGCACAATGCAGTTGCTCACCACCCGCTGACCAATGCCCAGCCAGTCCCCGAGCAGCGATCGCTGCCCCCCGGCCAACTGCCCCCAGTTTATATACTGAGCATGACGTCATATGGTATGGAATAGCCCTTTGGCCACTTTGGGTCAGCTGTCCTGGCTGTGCCCCCTCCCAGCTTCTTGTGCACCTGGCAGAGCATGGGAAGCTGAAAAAGTCCTTGACCAGTGTCAGCACTACTTAGCAACAACTAAAACATCAGTGTGTTATCAGCATTCTTCTCATGCTAAATCCAAAACACAGCACTATGCCAGCTACTAGGAAGAAAAGTAACTCTAACCCAGCTGAAACCAGGACACCACTTTTCTTTACCTCAGGGGAACATCTACCTCTTGTTTACGGATCTCAGCTTTACTCTGGTTTTTTTTAGTCTTACATGTTGCTGCTCATCTGGTGAATGCTCTCAACTTCTCTGAGAACTACAACGAAGACTTTCTGGCACTAAATGCGGCGAACTATCGTGGCGAGGTGAGCCAGCTGTCCTTTCATATTTTGCTTTTAAGTATATTATTTAAATACACCTTTATGTGTATATTCAATTCCGTTGTATGATCCACCCTATGATCTATACAGTGCTGCTGTTTTGTGCTCTGAAAACTCACCATCATGTGCATTGCTGTGGATTTTACTTCTTTCTCTGGACAAAGCACTTTTTGTTTAAGCCAGCTGTGTTCAGTCCTATTGGATTATGAGGTGGGGAACGCTGTCATCAAGTCCTTTCACTTTGCACCCTGTTCTCCTGCTTCTCTTCTTCTGCTTCTCTCTGTTCCTTGGGTGGGCCTGGTTGAGACACTTCTGCTACTGTTTGGGAGAATACATTCTGCATTTGCACTATTTAGAATATAGTGCTATTTAGAATATGTGACATATACTGGGTGTTTGAGGACAGCGAGATTTGAGACTGATGTTGCATTTTTATATGGCAGTGGGAACTGGAGTATATATGTCTAAGAGTGGAATTAGTTGTCTGCATGAACTGGGCTGGATGCTGATTTCTACTTACCAAATACTTGGTACAGAGCATGACTGCTCTGACTGTGGTGCAGATCTCGGAAGGCGTACCAGAGTCCTAGTCCCTCCTCCAGGTGCTTGCTTGTGCATTTGGCACTAGAGAGGTATGTGCAGATTTTAGGAGTAAGACGGGAGTCCAGGACTCTTTCTTCTTTGGGATACAATCAAGTTCTCTCTTGTTTATATTCATTCTAGTCTCAAGTCTGCATTTCTTTTCTACCGGCTTCATTGGGAAAGATTTAGAATGATCCTATCCCAGCTGCATCCTTTCCTGGAAAAGGAGAGCTTGACTCAGCCCAGGCTCATAAGGACCAACAACCAAGGTCTTCCACTCCCTGGGTGAATGATCTAATCACCGAGCTATTCTATGGCAGAGACATGCCAACACCAACTATTGTGCTGAGGTTCTGGATTGAACTCGAGTGTCTGCATGTGTTAGGAGTGGTCTAATAGACTTAGCCTCATCAGGAACATGAGCAGGAGCTTGCCTCAGGCAAGAACGTGCCAGGGTGTGCATGGCAGCCTATACTAAGCAGCCTTAGGAATTTTGCAATAGAAAATGGAGATAATAACAAGCTTTTAGTAACTCTAGGACCAAAACCTCCTGGATTTTAGGTACTCTAGTAGCTCTTGAACCTTTGTGCTTGAATTCCACTTAAACCTGTTTTTTAACTGTGGTGGGCAGTCTGGATGCTACTGTCATCTTCTGTACATGGGTATGCACATCTGGATGCAGACAAGGTCAGGGAGAGGGACACTTTGTTTTTCCTGACCGTATGAAGAACGCTCACCTCCCCTCGCTCCATTTTACTACAAGTTCAAAAAAAAAAGTTTTTCTCTGCAGTGAAGACAAAACCTCACAAGGTGTAGGACTCGGGGAGTGAGGTTGACATATTCCTTCTTCCTTTCGCATGTGGTGAAGGACACAGGAACATCTGGCCTTGTATTGTCAGCTCCTTTGTGTTCAGTCCTGCTTCACTGGAGTCCACTGCAAATCACTTGGCGATGTAACTGGCAGTAAAATGTTTGCTGCTGGCCTTTCATTTAAATTGAAAATCACTCCCTTTTCTGCTCCCCTCTGTCCTCCCAAAGGTATGAAGTAACTGAGTAAAGTTATGCTTTCAAAAAAAAATTATGTGTAAAATTATTTGGATCCTAATTTTTCATAACAGGTCGGAACGGTCTTCACTGGGGGAATGCAAAAGCTAAAGGTTTAGTTTCTGTTGAATTGCAGTCAGTGTAAACTGCTACCAAATACCAAATCCATTCCTGCATCCAGATTTAGGGATTGCTTATGCCACCGAGCACGTGAGCTTTATGAGCTACTTATTATTATTACATTATTCATAGTGATATAAAATCATATATGCTGACTGGTTTTTTTTGGCCTGTCTGTTTTTCAGGACCCAAGGAAACTGCTTTTTGCTACTGGTAAGTCTGTTGCAAAACTGAATGAGAAAGTTTGCCGCTTCTCATCATCACTCTCCAGACAAAACATGTTGATCCTGTGTTCGCATGCTCCATTTGTTGTATCCCAGCTGGGTTGAGATGTGTTATTTGTGTTAATACAACCTGGGTTTGCTTATCCAATAGTCAGGAGGGAGGAGTTACATAAGCCCTGTAGTAGGGTGAGCAGCATCTTCAAAGCTGTTGTACAGATGAGTCAGTGGAAAATCATCAGTTTCAAACAGAGATCCTGCATAATATTAAAACCGAATTCCTAAATGATCCAATTTCAAGAAAAAACAACACAACAAAAAAGGGGTCTTCTTGCTTCAGCTGGTTTATTTAAGGGCTGGTTTGACTTCAGAGCCATCTAAACTGTTACACGGGAATCAGGCTTCAGCACTCATAAAAAATAAATAACTCCTGCACTAAAAATGTCTTTGCTTTAGGAAGGAGCAACGTTTGGGTATGGAGGGGTAAGCAAAAGCCTGAGCTGTAGTGCTTCACAAGCAGGTAAAGGTCCTTTCTGAGGTCATCTCTCTTTCACTCTTGTTTATATCAAATGCAAAAATCCCAACTTGGTAGCATTTAGGGCAAGGTCCAAAGGAATCAGTCTGGACAGCAATAAATGGGGTTCTAGGCCTGTCAGTCCCAATACATTTACTAGAATTGGCAGCCTGTGGGAAAGGACTTTGCAAAAACCCTAAGCAAGGTTCAGGTCAGTTGAGAGTAGAGGAAGTGAGAAAGTGAAATGATAGAAATTGAGGTACAAGTTAACTGCTAGCTGGAAATAGGTTGGGTAACTGGTGTAGTTAGTGAATCAGTGGTGGAGGCTTGAAAGAAGGTAACTCACAGGAGGGAGTTAAAGATGGGGAGGGAGAATTAGAACAAGCAGCTAGGATTATATTTAATATCTTAGATAAAGGAGAAGGACTTGGGGTGAAGAATGAGTGTAGAGGCCCCGTCAAATATTGTCACAGCTTCTGGGGACACCTTGAGACCTGTCTGGTTGAGCAGAGGACTTGCAAGGTGGAACTCCTTTTAGCCTCTGACAGCCAGGAAAATACTGCATTTTCAAAAGTTTGAACACATTGTTGCAAAAAACAGTGCTTCCAAGTCATCATAAATTTAAAATTACTCAGACCACTCCCCATCCTAACAACTGGTAATTAACATTTATTATTTGTGCTGTGGGAGTGCTCAGACAGGGACCAATACTCTGCTGCATGGGGAGCTGTAGAAATATGCAAAAAATTTGGGATGTATCAGATTTGGGGTATCCGACTTTTCAACAAGTGGATGTTGAAAAGTTTATAAAAAGATAAGATTTGAAATCGTCTCTTTATTGCTAAAGAGTCTAAAATCACAATCAATTATTTAAAAAATTAGCTTGTTCTTATCATTAGGATGTGATGCTGTAAAAGATCCTGGACCATGAAAATCTGTGGTTTTGCCATTTATGTCCATGAAAGCTGGTTGAGACGCTCATATTCTGACACTAAACCAGCACTTACCATTCTTCGAGTAGTAAAAGGTTTTGATGTAATGCTTCATGGATTTTAGGTTCTTAATTCTTAATTCAGATTCTTAATTCCTGGGATGGCAATTTTGAAGGTAAGGTGCTCAGAAAAAGTGGTAACTCTGGGTTGCGATTTTTCTCATCTATCTTTAGGCTGATGGTTTACTGTACTTTATGGGCAGGATTCTGCTTTAGGATGTGATGAATCATGCTGTAGAAATACTTGTTTCTCTCCTTTGACTTACAAAGGAGCTGAGGATAGACTAGTTCTGATACGAGCCTGCATTTCAGTAGATGAGTCCAATCCTTAATGTTTTTAACCTTTCCTTCCCAAATGCTGGCTGTAGATCACTCTCACAGACCTTGCTCTACAGGCAACAATTTCAAGCATGATACAATGCCATGGAGAGTAATTTCAGGCTCTTTCTCATTCCAGGATGAAATGGGTTGGCAAACAATAGCAGTGACAGCTTGCATAGAAATCGATTTGCTTGAAATTCTGTCCCTGACCAGGTTTTTAATTGTTGTGTTCAACAGAGTTTAGGGTTTGGAATAAAAAAAGAGATACAGAAACTTGTACAGCCAGCCTTACAAATAAACAAATAGACAGGATTTGTTCTTCATTTCCTGCTTAGAGAAAAATGTTGTGAGCAAACGATTACAGGAGCAAAGACTAATACGAAATTAGTGATGCATGGTGAAATGCAAGGAAAAGGGCAGTCTTCTCTGCGAAGGTGGGAGATAACACAACAGCTCTTCTTTCCTATCTAGTTTGACACATGGATTGTCTTCAAGAGATAAATACGTGCAAGACTTTGATTGAATCATGATTTGTTTGTCTAATAACTTCCACTTTCTTAAAAGGTCATAAGAGACAAGTATACCTCTTCACAGTTCAAATGTAAGTTATCTTATGTCTGTTTTAGTTCCAGGTCTAACTGGAGTCATTATGGTGTTAGTATTATTCCTAATGTGCACGGCTTCTACATATGCCATCAGGTAAGACATAATCTGATCATTATGCTGAAACATGCCATTTGAGTAATCATATTCTCATGCTGATTAGAGGGAATGAAGAGTAAATGCAATATGAGGCAAGAAGTATTTAAATGAGTGTTAAAAATACCACTTTTCTTGCCCTATTTTTTTTTACTAGCTTGCAGATAAATTAGCACAGTGAATTTTGTATTCAAAAAATTACAAAACCTGATTAAATTGCCTTCAGAGAAAAATATTGTTTGAGGCACGTGTTCAGTTAAAAATCTAGACCTTTAAAAATTCAAATAGTTCTTTTTTCCTGTTTGTACAGGGAGGCAGTAATCTAAGCATATGGAAAGTTCTGTCTGATGCATAAATTAAGTCCACTGGAAGTAAAATAAGATGATATCTTTATCTTAATTATTTTTACCAATTAATTGTAAAAACAAACTGAAAAAACAGCAACAAAAAAAACAGAAACGAAGCAAACTGAAACAGAGTTGTGCTACTTAAGTAGAATGTTGCTTTTTTAAAGCTCTGCTTCTTGTTGTCAGATATATTCTTTTTCATGTCGATTATAATTTTGACACAGCAATGCAGNTTCAAAAAATTACAAAACCTGATTAAATTGCCTTCAGAGAAAAATATTGTTTGAGGCACGTGTTCAGTTAAAAATCTAGACCTTTAAAAATTCAAATAGTTCTTTTTTCCTGTTTGTACAGGGAGGCAGTAATCTAAGCATATGGAAAGTTCTGTCTGATGCATAAATTAAGTCCACTGGAAGTAAAATAAGATGATATCTTTATCTTAATTATTTTTACCAATTAATTGTAAAAACAAACTGAAAAAACAGCAACAAAAAAAACAGAAACGAAGCAAGCAGAAACAGAGTTGTGCTACTTAAGTAGAATGTTGCTTTTTTAAAGCTCTGCTTCTTGTTGTCAGATATATTCTTTTTCATGTCGATTATAATTTTGACACAGCAATGCAGTATTGGCTCAGAGTAGCTGCTGGGATTTCTAAAGGTTTGGTCCTCCAATGGGTTCACATTCTGCACCAACATTGTTGAACACATATTATAGTACATTTGAGTGACCGGTACCTTGGAGGATCTAGCCCAACATTGTAGCCTTTTTAAGACTTGGATTCTGCAATTGAAGCATATAAAAAAACCCCTTGGTTTTTGTAGCAGTGTCTGGTGAATTCAAAGACTGATTATGTAAATACATCATCTCAATTCAGCAAACACTGAAGGATATTTTAATTCCATATCTTCAAACATTAGTGGTGCTCCACTGATGTGAGCTAGATGTGTTGTTTTGAACTTTGTTGAACTAATCTGTCTTTCCTGAGTAGCAACGTTATCAGGCACTGATTCAAGAAAGTAGTTCAGCAAATACTTGTGCACTTTTTGTAGACAAAGATACTTCCAGGGTTGAGACCTTTGTGAGGAACTGTAGGCTACAGAAGTGCAGGATAAGACTGCTGCACAAGATGTCAGATGTGGCTGCACATTACATAGTCCACACAGATGGCTCTGCTTGCAAAAGAAAGGCAGTTTTGGGAAGATGGAAAAATAAAACAATTGCTTCACTCTGCAGCAGTGAGCCAGAACAAAGTCCTGTTTTCTCCAAGGCCATGATAAATTAGAGAAAAAGAACGATGTTTATTAGTTATTGAGAAACTTAGGAAAATACATGTAGTTGCAAACATATTATTGGAAATAATAATTTTGGGGTNCATTTCTTCCTTCATATGTTCTTCCTGAAATTTTTTTATGCATGATTATCCTGCTATTTTTGTGCCTTTACTTGTTCAGTAAACTGAACTGTGAATGAGTATTAGGAGGATTGAATTAGTTGCTAATGTTTTAAAGGGGGAAAAGTGAGTGGTGTTTGAAAAATTTTCTAAATTTTTGCCATGTCATACCTGAGAATTAGACCAACATTTTTGTTCAGTAGTTGTTTGTTAGAAGGGTTATGACATTATTAGAGAATACAATAAATCCTGTGAATAAATGTTGACATTTCTGCTAACTTTCAAATGAATGTTGTTCAAGAGTATTTCCATTGAACACAATCACTAGTGACTTTGGAAATCATATATTTAAAGGAACATTAAAATATAAGCAGCTCCAATGCC
>VYZW01045156.1:0-41773 GCA_013401315.1 Balaeniceps rex
GTGGGGGTCCGGGGGTGCACGCCCAGAACCCCCCGTGGGGTCCTGATGGTGGGCAAAGGGCAGGCGAGTGGAGCCGCAGACGGCCCAGGGGGGAGATGAGGGCTGAGCGGGGTTTATCTCTCGGTAAATGAGCCAAGTGGGTGTCGGTTCCCTCTGCCCACATCCGAGCGTCCGGCACGGGGCGTGGGAGGCACAGCGGGGGGACGTGGGGGGATGTGGAGGTCCCCCCCCGGGGCTTGGCAAGGTCGTACCTCCAAGCTCTGCAGAGCGTATTCCCAGGCAATGTCCCCTGTCCCCCCCAGCGGGGACGTGTCCCCTTCCCTGGCCGTGCCACCCCGCTCGGGAGACACGAGGTCTGTCCCTCCAGCTTGGCAGCCAGCGGGATGGATCCCTTACGGGTTGTGCAAGGGACAGGCGAAGGCCCCGTTTCGTCCCGCTCCCCTCCCCTCTCCGACCATCCGACAGGGCCAAGCCAAGCAGATGACCTTCTCTTGCCAGGCCAGCGCCTCCGGCTCATGGCACCGGCCCGGCGGAGCTGTCACCAAGGCCCCAGCAGCCTGGGATGTGTCACGGCGAGCCCGAGCACCGGTGGGCATAGGGGGGCTGGGACTCACCTGCCAGGTGGGATGGGGTCCCCGTGGTACCCAGCCGTGGGACGGGCTGGCTCTGCTGCCTGCCAGGCACACGGATGGCAGGGCAGCCTGGAGGAGGTCTGCCCAGCTCCAGCCTCCTTTTGCAAAGCCAAAAGCTTAAATTTGGCTGGCTGGGGGGAGGTCCTGCCTCCGCTTTTGCGGTAGCAGCAGCCTCTTCTTCCCCAACGTGGATGCACGCAGGGCTGGGGCTGCTTGCTGCATCCCCTTGGCTTAGCGTGCCCTGGGAAAGTGGGGCTGGGGCAGGGGCAGCCAGCCCCTATTAAAGAGCAAAAACCCCCCCAGCCCCTTTTCGTCCTCCCCCCCGGTGGCAGATGGGTGCCCCAGGGCTTGGTGCTTGGAGACTGCCGGGCCATTTTTGGCAGGATTTGGGTGCTGAGCGCCAGGCAAGGCTGGGGCACGGCTGTGAGCCGGGAAGAGCATTGGGAGGCAAACAGCTCCAAATCCAGCAAAGCCCTTGTGAACAGAGCGCAGAGAAAACTTGCAAGCGCATCGAATTTTCTCGCTGTGCCAGATTTTGTCACTGGCAAAGGCACCCGAGAGGAGAGGCCCAGCGCCGTGCGCCCTGCCAGGCAGGCGAGGTTGCTCCCACCACGGCACCCACCGCTTGAGCCGGGGCTTTTTGAGTCCGCGGGGCCAGCATGGATAAAAACTTCATGGAGGTTTTATGTCTGGGGTATAGGAGGGTTGGAAGCTGGGAACGAGGCAGAAAATTGTCATATTTTTATCCCTGTTTGAATCATATCTGTTTCTAGCTAGCTCGACTGCCTGTCTGTGCTACCCTCCTTGTTTTCCTAGCAGCAGATTATTTGGGATAACTCTGGGAGCTGGAGGGAAGCACAGGCTTAAATGTGTGCGAGTTACTGCGCATTGCAAAAAATCCTGCACAGCTGTAGTTGGGGCAAAAGGCCAGTTGGCTTCTCTGCCAAAAAACCTGCTTACATTTCCTCGGTGTCCAAAGCCCTCAATGGTTGGGTGAAAGCACCGGATTCCCCCTCCCCAGCTTGGCTGTAGATGTGCGTTCGAGTTCGTGGCAGGGAGGTGGCACGGCGGTGGCGTGTGTCCCTCTGGAGATGGGGTTTGTCTCGGTTAATTCTTGGGTTTTGCCAGTGGGATTTTGCCAGCAAGAGGCACCGTTTGGGTTGACCCACGGCAGCCCAAGAAATGTTTGGGAAAAGGGGGAAAAGCGCCTGCTGGTTATGGATGGCGGCTGCTGCACCGTGCGAAGGTGGATTTGGGGTTTCTGGTCCGTGCTCTGCCTGGCCCTGGACAGCCCTGGGGCCGGTGGGTGGTCTGGTGGGACATCCTGAGCATCCTCCCGCGAGCTGGCCAAGGTGGGCTGCAGTGCTGGGATGGCTGAGCATCCAAACCAGGAGCAGGCTAGGGATAGATTTTGGAGTCACCTGCCAGCCTTGAGTCTGAGATTTCCCATGGCCTGTTGTATCCCAACGGCCCCACCGGCACTCCGATACCTCTTGGCTTCTCCGTACAAGGACTTCTCACCGTCACGCCCGGTGCTTGCAGCCACCCAGACCTGCAAGGTGGCAGCTTCCAAGTCACTGGTTTTCTTCAAGTGACATCCCGGACACATCAAGACCAGCAACTGAATCTGTTGGCTCAGAGAGCCCTGGGGTGTCTCCCCTCCCTGCAGTTTGGGGCCAAATCCTCATCTCATTCCAGCTTTTGGAGTCAACGTCAGGGCAGGGCGGGCCACAAGCAGGGTCTGATACATCCTTCACCATCATTTGGGGTCAGATGGTGACTCCAGCCCTGGCTGAACTTCAGATGCCCAGCAAGTAGCGCTGTGCGGGGGGACCCATCCCTTGCACGGAAAGCTGAGCTGGAAGGAAATTTTTTTTCCCATCTGGCCAGGAGGGGAGAGCCACAAAAATGCCTTTCATCACCCTCGTCGTCCTCGCTCTGGAGGAGACAGCACAGTACGTGCTGCGGGAAGGATGACTGACAGCTCGGTGAGAAGCTGTTAAGCCCTGCGCTTGGGGGATGTTGCTGGACCCTGAAGCAACGGGAAACCTATGGAGCAAGTGCCTATATAAATATATAGATAGAGATCTATAGGCTCCTCTGGCTGGAGCTGAAGTGCATTGCACCAAAATAGCACCCGGGGGCTGTTGGCCGGCTGCTCGTGTGCCAGGAGTCCCGCGATCCTCCGGGGCACAGGGAGCATCTCCTTCCCCGGCATCCCTGGACCGCAGGGCTGGGGGCTGCGGGGGGACCCCCCCAACGCAAGGACGTGGCAGCGGAGAGGGCTGGCGGGGCTGGATTCATTGTTCTTGGAAGAAGCTGGGACATTTGGAGAGGGGAGACGTTTCCTTCCCGAAGGGCAGCGTGGCGGTGAGCCGGTGCACGGCGTGAGAAGGAAGGAAGGAAGAGTGGAAGAGCGCAAGAAGAGCCCGTCACCCTTCGGATTTTGGACTGGACTCCCGTTAATGGGCGGAAGCTGGTTTCCAGTGCCGTGCAAGTCCCGGGCACCCTTGGCCGTGCATAGTTTTGCTTTCGCCTCCTCCCCGTGCCGCTCGGGCTGCCTTCAGCCCTGCACCCCTCCTCCTCCTCCCCAGCACCTGGACATTTTCAGCACATCGAGCTCCCTGCCGCCTGCCTGGGGCCGGGGGGAAGCACCCAGGCAGAGCCCGCCCGAGGCTCCCCAGCTGGCAGGGGATGGCGGTGAAGGATGAAGGGATGTTCCCTGTGGCTGAGAGGGGAGCGAGGGGTGCAGGACCCTCCCGGGTGATGGGGGTCCGTCTGGCCACCACGGCAGATGGCTAAAGGCTCTCGTGCCAGGTCGAATAACCTCATCCTATGGCTCGGACTGGAGGGGAGAAGGGAAGGTGGTGGTCCCTGCCCTTTAGCTGGGGATGGGATGTCACCCCAGGTTGCGCGATGATGAGCCGCATTTGCAGCAGCGCCCGCAGAGCTGGGTTGCAGGGATGCAGGGTCTGTCTGTCTGTCTGTCTGTCCATCCTCTGGGCTGTGTGCGGCTATGCAAGCAGGGCAGTGTACAGGGTTGTTCTCTGCAATTTCCCCTGGCCTGCCGGGGGCTTCGGTGCTCTCCATCTGTGCGATAAAAATTGGATGTGAAGAGCAATTATTAGCCCCCCCATCCCCATTAGTATCCTGAGGGATTCATTTCCGGTGGGCTCGGGTGGAGCAGCCCGGGAATGGCAGGTACCGGGTGGGCAGGGGCAGGGGGGCTGCTGGAAGCACGTAGGGGATGGAGGGCCACAAGGCGATGGTGGGAGCAGATGCCGGGCAGGGGGTGCCAGGTGGGGGGCTCCAACCCGGCGGCACCCCCTGGCCTGGGGGGACACCTGTGCTGGGGACGGCAGCACGGGATGGGGATACCTGGAGGGCAAAATCCCAGGGGACAAATCCCGGCGCTGGTCCCGGCTACACAGGAGTGTATCCGGCAGCTAGTCCAAGCAGGAACGGGCTGGCCAAGAGCTGAGTCATCCCTCCAGCACGGAGGAGATCCCCCAAGGCCCCTCGGTTGCTGTTAAAAGGCAGTAGCAAGAGCGAGAGGCTGCGAAATGGCTCCGCCGAGAGCTTGGCTTCTTAGGCGGCCTCGGCCTCTGAGAAAGCGGGGATGCTCGCCTCGGAGCACGAATTTCGCAGACATCTGGAGCCTGTGGCTTATTTCTCAATGGCTCCTTGGCCGTATTTCTCCGCCGTTTCAGAGATAAAGGCGGCGAGGGCGACCCCGTGGAGCGGGAGCTGCGGTGCTGGCCGCCCTCCAGCCAGCCCGGCCGGAGGAAACCGCGGCCCCGCTCTGTGCCGCCGCCAAAGCAAATAGAAATGGGGCGTTAAACAATGCCGGGCGCTAACTGGGGGAGATGTTGGCCGCCGGCATCGCCGCTGCGGACGGGCTCCTTGTCTCCAGGAGAGAGTTTCCACTGGCATCTCTGCCTCCTCTCCCCCGTGCCCAGCCAAAACACTCCTGTTGGGCAGCCCGAAGGCTTCATCCACCCTCCTCCTCCTCCTCTCCAGCCGCTCCGGGGAGGCAGGACCATCCTGCATGCCTTGGCGGTGCTGGGACCAGGGCAGGGAATTGCTGGGTGCTGAGGGAGGCGGGAGGGATGAAGGGTGAGGAAGAGGAGATGGCCAGCTTGCAACAGCCCCTCCTGCTTCACCGTGGGCTCGCTGGAAGGATTTGGCTTAGTCATTCATCCCTTCCCTCGCTGGTAGGCTGAGCCACTGCTGAAAATATCCTGGAAGGCTCCCAAGCGGCACAGAAGGCAAGAAAATGAGAAACACATGAAGGAAGGGATGGGAAGGGAAGGGAAGAGGAGCGGGTGCTGTTGGCACCCAGAGGAGTGGGGCTTGGGGCGGGTGGCCTTGGCCACCCACCTCCCTGCCGGGGCCGGAGAGGGGACACCCATCACAGCCATCCCGACAGCGCCTTCGGGAAGGGGCTGCACCCTTGGTGGGTGCTGGGGCGATGCCGACGCTCCGCACTGGTGGCCTCGGCGGGGCTGGGGACGCTGCCTTTCCCGCGGGTGCATCAGGGCACACTCATAGGAAATTGCTCACCCCGAGAAAATGCGTTCCCGGCAGCTCCACATCCTTCGGCCTTGGGGAAGGGATGGTGCCCTGACCCTTCGGCCAGCACACGAGAAGCCCAGCGGCACTTCGGCCACTCGCCGCAGGGCTTTCGCCGGGCTTTTAGCACTATGCTTTTGGCACTTGCATAGGCTCCCGAGGCAGGAGGTTGGTGTCTCGCTGCGGGCTGTGTCTGTGTCCGGCCAGTCGGGATCTGCACAGCTCTGTCGGCTGCTGCCATCTCGTGTTGCTCCGTAAGTCAGTCCCCACGTGGGGCTGGCCACCACCAGCTTCGCCATGAGGTTACGGGGGTCTGGCATCTCCCCGCTGACGCTGGGTTTGCTCTCCTGCCCTCTCGGGGCTAAGCGTGCCGGGATTTGGGGCGAGGGGCTGGGGGACGCGTGCTGGCCCCTTCCCTGCCCACTGCCTCTTCAAGCCGGAGGCCAAAACCATGTGAGCTGCAACCTGAGACCTGCCGAAGCCCTTGGAGAAATTCCTTTCCCATACAGTCACCGTGGCAGGACAGGAGGAAAGGTCCTGAGTGCCCCTTGGTGTCCCCTGGGCTTTGCCGTCTGTCCCCCGGCATGTGAAGCTGCAGCTCAGCATCTCGGTGGGGGCCGCACTGGGTCCCCGTCGCCCCTGGACTACGATATCCCCACCGTGTACCCCAGCCCCAGAGCATCCCTCCTGCCTTCCCCCAGCTGCCAGGAAAGGGATTGGGATGCTGAGGGATACCTGGAGGAAGGGCTGCCGGTCCTGGATGGGGAGGGCTGGGATCCCACGTCCCCGCTGAGCCCCCCTAACCCCTCTCTCCCCTCTGCCCAGGTCTCTCCCGCAGTGCCAGCCTCTCCGAGAAGGAGCTGAAGGAGGCGAAGGCGCAGAGCCGGAGGATCGCAGCGCAGCTCACCACGGCGCCCGGCCCCAGCTCCAAGGGCGTCCTGCTCTTCAACCGCCGCAAGCAGCGCGTCGACGGGCTCGCCGGGGCCGGGCATGGCGGGGGGCTGCCGCTGAGCCCTGCGCCCCAGCCTCGGCAAGCAGCCATGGAAGAGGGCGAGGGGCAGGGGACGAAGCCAGAGCACAGCCAGCCCTGCACCCCGGGAGAGGAGCTGCGGGCGAACGCCTCCCCGTGCCGGGAGCCGCCTGCCGAGGCCCAGCAGGTCCCGCTTAGCATCTACCTGAAGGAGAACATGGCGTCAGCCACCACCAACGGCGTGCAGGAGCAGGCTGCCAGCGGGGTGGGGGGTCTCAGGGGTGCGGGAGCCCCTGTGGGGCCGAGCGCGGCGGCTCTTGCCCTGCCGCAGAGCCCTGAGGAGGGGAAGAATGGTGAAGTGCCCAGCGAGGTGCCCGGCACGCTGGCGGGGACGACCACGGGGATGGCATCCCCGGCCGGCCAGCAGCAGAACGGGGCCTGGGGCCGGCAGTACTATGAGGTCCATCTCACCCTGGCCAAGCCCAAGCCTGTGAAGAACCGCACAGCCAGACCCTTTGGCACCCAGGCGTCCCCCGCCAGCGGCCAGCCTGCGGAGGGACCCCCTGCCGCCGAGCTGCCCCCGCCACCCACCTATGCGGAGACCCTGAGCAGCCCCCCGCCGCTCACCCGGGTCCGCTCGCCCCCCGCCTACTCGGCCCTGTACCCGCCCCGGGAGCCGAAGATGCTGCCAGGTCCCCTCCTGGGCTGCGGGGCGAGCGGACCGAACCCCCTGCCCAAAACGGGGATCCTAGAGGAGTCGGCTGCCCGGAGAGCCGGCAAAAAGTCCATGTTCACCTTCGTCGAGAAGCCGAAGCTGGGCCCCAACCCCGATCTGCTGGACCTGGTCCAGAGCGCGGACAGCAGGAAGAAGCAGAAGGAGCCGGGGGAGCCTGGTGCCGAGGACGAGCCCTTCGCCCTCGGGGCTGAAGCCGCCAATTTTGTCCCCAGCAGCACGGCCAGGGGCGGGCAGCACCTCCCGCCGGCCGACGATGCTCCGGCGTGGTCCTCCTGCCTCAAGTCACCCACCATCCAGCCCAAGCCGAAGCCGCAGCCCAGCCACAACCTCAGTGAAGCGAGAGGGAAGGGGGCTGAGCTCTTCGCCCGCCGGCAGTCCAGGATGGAAAAGTTCATCATCGAGGCTCCCTCCCAGCCCAAGCTGCTGCGGTCCCCGTCACCCACCATGTCCCTGCCTCCCTCCTGGAAGTACGACGCCAACGCTTGCCTGTCACCCATGGTCTCCAGACACCCCTCCAAGAGTCCCTCCAGGCCCTCCAAAACCCCCCCGGCATCTGTGTACGGCGGCAACCTGATAGAGAACGAGGTCTCCCAGAAGGAGCTAGAGATCTCCAAGCACCAGCCTTACCAGCTCCAGTCTTCGCTCTTCATCCTCTCCCCATCCAAGGGGCCAGCGAGGTCCATCCCCCGGGAGATGCCTCCACCCAGACCCTCTCTTCCCGACGCCTACCCCTACACCCAGCAAACCTCCTGCCCGACCTCTCCATTGCCTCCTTCCCCCGTTTGGCATCCCCCCGCTGTGCCTGCCGCTGGCCAGACCACCTCTAACCCCTTCCCGGGCACCGCCGGGGCTCTGCCCCTGACTCACGGCAGCCGTGCCGGTCCCGGAGCCCCGACCGAGGTGCTGCTGGCCTCCCCGTGCCGCCTGCTGCCGCCCCGAGCGAAGGGGGGCTTCCAGGCGCCCCGGCCATCCTACTCCACCAGGAACGCCGGCATCGAGCCGCAGGTGTGGAAACCTTCTTTTTACTACAAGTAGTGGTGACGGAGAGAAAAACACGGGGGTTTTAGGCTTCCCTCTGCCAGCTGAGTCCTCCCTGACTGCTCACGGGTGTGCCAAAAGCTGAACCAACCACAAAAAAGGGGGAAAAAAGGAAAGGAAATAGAAAAAAGAAGTAGCTGGGAGGCTGCAGTGCCAGGACCGTGGGTGAGACAGGCGCTGCCGATCCCCCGGTGTAATGGGAGCCGAGGGGTCCCAGGGAGGTGGCAGGAGTTGGGGGCATCGAGCCCGCAGGATCCCAAAGAGCCGTCGGGAGCCTGCCCATCCCGCGGGACCGCTGGCACTTTCTCTCTTCTCTTGCCTGGAAACTGTATGGAGCATCACACCTCTGGCTCCGTCCTTTCCTCGCCTCCTGCCTTTCTTGCGCTCGTAGCTGGCAGCTGCCGGCTCTGCCCGCTCACCCACAGCCCCTCTGTCCTGCCGGCTCCTATCGGCCTCCTACCAAAGCAAACCCGGAGGGGACACACCGCCTTTCCGCCTCACTGTGCCTGCTCCTGTCTCTTTTGCTGCTCCTTCAGGATCTGTCCTCGTTTGCTTCCATGCTGCCGGGGAGAGCCACATCCCTGGGGGAACGGCGGAGCCCCACGGTGCTGGGGACACCGCGGGGTCCCTGTCCCTCCCCGTGCTCGGTGCTGGAGCTGGGGACGGGCAGCGCTGGTTGGCACGGCCGGGAGCGAGGGATGTGCCGGGCAGAGGATGCTCAGCCCGATGCTCGTGGTCCAGCCGTGCCTCTGCCCGTCCCTTGCTCCCACCGCTCTCCCCACGGTAATGAATTGCCTTTCGACTGTGCTTTTATTTCTCCTGCGTTTTTCTTTTTTTTCCCTCTTTCTGAATACACTCTCTGCGCTGTCAGACCTGGCTCTTCTCTTTCCTGCCGGCTGGGGAGCAGCTGCCGGGCGATGGACCCCTGGGGCGGCGCAGGGGGGTCTCCGTGCATCACCTGGAGGGAGGCTTTAGGAAGCTGCAGGTAGTGAGAGGTCCTGGGTCATGTTTTGGGCAAGGATGATTAATTGCAGGCTTAGCCTGCCCCGACCTCCTTGGCTGGTGAGGGGGTGCAGAGACAAATGCATTTTTGGGGAGCCCTTGCAGGGGATGCAATGCACGAGGATGCATCCCCAGTTCCCGCAGGGCTGAGCCAGCATGGAGCTTACCCCAGCACCAATCCTGCCCCTGTCCCTCTGCTCTGCCCCCTTCATCCCCCCGAGTGGTGCCGGCACTAACCCGCTCTCTGTCCCCCTCCAGGAAAGGCGGCTGTCCCTCCCCGCCTCGCCCACCTGGACGCCCCGGCTGGCACGGTGCGCGGGCAGCCTGGACGGCTGGGCCAGCCCGGCCTCGGTGCCCGAGCTGGACGAGGGACCCCCCACGTCCCCTCCGTGGAGCGAGAGGTCCCTGTCCCCGCTGCGGCAGGACGCTGACCCCCGGGCCAGCCGGCAGATGCAAGTGCGGCTCGCCAGGAACATCATCAACGCTGCCCGCAGGAAGAGCTCCTCTCCCAAAGCTGTGGGGCCGGAGGGCTCCCGGCCCTTCACCCCCATCCCCGCCGGCACCCCCAGCCTGCCCCAGTCCCCCCGGCCGGCGCGGCCGGAGAGCTCCAGAGCCCCGGCACTGCAGGCTGCCAGCAGTGTGCCGGGGAGCCTGGGCAGCCCCTCGCCCACCCACAAAAGCCCCCTGCGATCGTCCCACGCAGACGGCCCCCAATTTTGTGCCTCCCCTGGGATGCCCCGAGCTGCCTGGGCAGAGGGTCACCGGCTCCTGCTGCCACCCGGCGTGTCCTCCTGCCCCATCCCCAGGCTGTCCCCCAGCCCCAAGAGCCCCCTGCCGTCCCCCGTGGTGGGTGGGCGGTCCCCGGCCAAGCGCTGCACCTCCCGGTCCCCGACGGACTCGGATGTCTCCCTCGACTCCGAAGACTCGGGGGCCAAGAGCCCGGGCATCCACAGCTTCAACCTCTGCCCCCGGGGCTGGACCGGCAGCCTGCGGCTGAAGCCAGGGGGGCTGCCCTCAGGCGCCCCCTGCACCTCCTAGATGAGCCAGCCCCGGCCAGGCCACCCTCTCCCCAGTCCCACCAGCTCGGGCGATGCCACCCGCTGACCCCCCCCACTGGGAACACCCCGACCCTTGGGGCTGAGGTCCCCAAAAACTGGTGTTCGTGCTCACCAGCGGCGCTGCCATGGCCCCTCGGCATGCCGGTGGGGTCAGGTGCCTCCCGCTGCCCACCATCCCCTGGCCCCGCTCTATTTTTACCACCCTAACCTTTCGGGGCAGGACTGCCTGGTCAGCAGGCAGAGCAGGCAGAGCAGGCAGTGGGGGGGAGCCAGCCCCGGCACAGCCCCCTCCCTCCGCAGCCCTGCACCACGGAGCAGGGATGGGGATGGGCTCAGTGGTCCCATGCGAGTCCCCTGTCCCCAGCGCCGGGGTGTCACAGACCCTGGCACCCCACAGCTCTGCTTTCCTGGGTGGCACGGCCGGTGCCGCTGCCCACGGGGTCATGGCGCAGCCGGCACGGGTGGACAGTGCTGAGCGGGTGCTGCGGTCAGGGCATGCTCTCCCAGCCTCTCCCAGCCTCCAGATCTGGCTGGTTTCAACTGAAACCAGATTTTTGGGGAGGAAAAGTTGATGTTTTAGTCCAGCCCCCAGCCCCCCAGTTCTTCATTGCCTACTTTTTTTACTTTTGACCCCTTCTCAAAGAAATTCCCCTAAATCCTTCCCCGGTGACCAAAGAGAGAGCCAAAGTTATTTATTGCCATGTCCAAGGGACCATTTACAGGTGCCCTCCCACCCTGCCCAGGCAAAGAGGGACAGCCCCATCCTGTACCCTGTCACTGTCGCCATCCCCAGGCTCACCCCATCCCTGTCCCCACCCCTGCGGGTTGGAGGGACACGGGGACTGTCGGGCACTGTGGCAGCCAGGGTGGGCGGGAGGAGGTGGGAGGCTGGGAGTGGGGGGGGCGAAGGAAGTGGTACAGGTTGCGGAGGGTTTGGAGGAGGTGTCGGTGCAGGAGGTGATGCTGAACGTGTCTCGGGGACAAGCCAATGTCCCCACGGGGAGCCCTGCGAGGGGCTGGGGGGCGGGCAGAGGTCCCCCAAGGGCAGCGGTGCTGGAGGGAGGCTCGGGGGGGGCGATGGGGAGAGGAGGGTGCCGGGGTGGACAGTTACATGGTAGAGCCTGGGGAGAGCAGTGGGTGCCTGGGAGGGCGATGGGTTCCCAAAGCATTTGTCCCCACCCAGGGGTGAGCAGGAGCTGGCTGGGGTGCCGGGAGATGCTACGGCAGTGACCGCAGCCACCCACCCAGGGGACACAGCCTTGGTGCTGGTAAGACCAGCACCGAGAAAGGAGGATGTGTTTGGGCCGTCGGGGTTCTGGCACGTTCCCTGTTCAGGGAGCCCCTGTCACCCCTTCCCTTTCCTCAGGACATCCTGTCAGAGCCAGCCCATCCCTGTCCCCTGGTGTCCCCCAGCCCTGCAGCCTGCCCTTCCCAGGACACAGCCCCCCCTGCTCCACCAGCCACCATGACCCGTCTTTGCCACACAGTTGTATACCCAGCTCAGAAATAAACTGCCATTATCCCACCCGGCCTGGCCTGCCTGGCTCCGATCCGTCCCCGAGGTGGCCTGGGCACACGTGGCACATGGCCACCTCCTGCTGCTGCTGCACGGCCACCATCCTGGTCCCCAAGGGTCAGCCCTGCTCCGTGCCGTGCCGGGGTGATGGCATCCCAGTCCCCAAGGGTCAGCCCTGCTCTGTGCAGTGCCGGGGTGATGGCATCCCGGTCCCCAAGGGTCAGCCCTGCTCCGTGCCATGCCGGGGTGATGGCATCCTGGTCCCCAAGAGTCAGCCCTGCTCCGTGCCGTGCCATGGTGATGGCATCCCGGTCCCCAAGGGTCAGCCCTGCTCCGTGCTCTGCTGTGCTGGGGTGATGGCATCCCAGTCCCCAAGGGTCAGCCCTGCTCTGTGCAGTGCCGGGGTGATGGCATCCCGGTCCCCAAGGGTCAGCCCTGCTCCGTGCCATGCCATGGTGATGGCATCCCGGTCCCCAAGGGTCAGCCCTGCTCCGCCCCCTTTCTCAGCCAGAAATAACTACTGTCCCGTGGCCGGACCTTGGCATCTGGGCTGGAGCCCAGCACGGGTTGGGGCAAGCAGCAGGGAGCCCGGGGGTGCCGCGGAGGGCCAGCCGGGGCTACCGAGTGCTGGTGGCCACAGCTTGGCTTCAGCCTTGTCCCCAGCGCAGCAGGAGAGCATCTTCAGTCCCTGGCATCTGGGGTGTCCCCTGGCCAGGTAGGGGAGGTAAGGTCCCACGCTGGGGTCAGCGGGTGGGTGCATGGGGCTTGGGGATGTCCCAGCCTTGGCGGTGGGGACATCGCCACCGTGGGGGTCAGGGTATGGTCTCCCCAGAGGGGGGTCGAGGGAAGGATAGGGCGCAGGTCCCGTGCTTGCCGAGCGGATGGTTAATGTTGAACTCGGAGCTGGCAGGGAGCTGCGTGCCAGGCAGCCGCAGCTGCAGCCCTGCGGGGGTCCCCTGCTCTCCAGGGCTCTTAGGGGAAGCTGCACGGCACCAGCCCCAGCTGAGGGACGCCAGATGCACCAAACAGGGCCGAGCCACCTCGCACTTGCTGAGCCGAACGCCCCGGCCGCACGGGAGGGTGCTGCTGTGGGTGGGCAGCCTGGGGGGCTCAGACCAGGGCTGGTCTCCAGCTGCCTTCCCACAAAGAAGCAACCCAGCCCAGCGGTCCCGTACCCCATCTTGCTGCTGGCCAGGCTCGCCGGCTCCCCAGCAGGGTCAGGATTGTGGCTCCCGCACCCTTGGGACCAGTGGCTGAAAATAGCTCTGCTGAGGCAGAGGTGTTGGGGGCGGGGGGGCACAGCCAGGGCTCCTGCTCACCAGGGTGCTGCTCCGAGGGGGCTCAGGACATGAGGACACCGGCTCACTGCAGGCAAGGACAGAACTGGGGACATTTTCTGCTGTAAAGGAAGGCAGAGAGGAAAGATGACAAGCAGGGGCTGAGGGGTGGCATGCTTTGGGCATTTCCCTACATCTATTGAAGGGAATGGAGAGTAGCGTGGGGATGATGCTGGCCCGGGGAGGTGTTCAGGGATGATGCTGCCTGGGGGGAGATGCTCAGCCAAAGCCTGGCCTCTCCCCGTGGCACGCCTGGGGCTGATCTGTCCCCATGCTTGGTGTCACCCCGGGGCTGCCTCTCTCTTCCAGCCGGGCAGGATCCGTCCCCCTCCCGCAGAGCTGCCCCAGGAGTGCGGCAGCAAGTGATGACCATCATGAGACCCGTTCCTGAAGACGGTAAGGGGGGGCTGGGGGTGCCGCTGGTCCCAGGGCAGTGCTGCCCCCCCCGCCTAGGGGCCAGACCCAGCTCTGGTTGAAGCCCCTGGCCCTGCTCCCCAGGGCCTCTGTGCCTGCTTTCTTGGTCCCCTCTTGCACTACAGCCCCAAGGGGCGGCAGTTGTGTATCGAAGGCTGAAGGGGTCCACGTGCAGGGGCAGAAGAGGCTGTTTGAGCCTCTGGAGCTGAGATAACTCCCCGACAATTCCCCCCACCAAGGAAACGCCAGTCCCTGGCGCAGCTCCCGGCGTGGGCGCATGGCTGAGCTGTATGACAGGGACCCTGGCGAGGGGACATGCTGTCCTTGCGCTGGGCACGGGGGTCCTCGGTGGTGCAGCAGCCTCAGCTGTGGCTATGCTCTCCCCTGGCCCCCCCAGTGCCCCGGCTGGACCTGGGCAAGAAGGTGAGCACGCCGCAGGACCTGATGATCGAGGAGCTCTCCCTGCGGAACAATCGTGGCTCCCAGCTCTTCCAGCAGCGCCAGAGGCGGATGCAGCGCTTCATCTTTGAGCATCCCGGCGGCTACAGGGAGGTGGGTCTGCAGCTCATCCCCCAGCTCCGAGCGGCACAGCCCTTCCCCGGCTCTCGCAGGCTTTGCAGCGAAGCGATTCCTCGTGGGGTTGGGGGGTCTCTCAGCAGGGCGGCCACGCTCAGCTGCCCGCTCCACCGAGATGAAGGCAGAGCAGAGATGGCTTGGTGGGCTGGGCATGGAGATGGGCAAGCATCAGGTTCAGCATCCACCGAAGAGCAAGGGCGCTGGTCCCCCTCTGCACCCACTAACCCCTCTCCTCACCTCCTGCAGCTCCCAGGGCTGGGGGCGGGTAGCTCACACCGCACCGAGAAAGGCGACCAGGAGGGAACAGCAAATGAGTGGATGGTGAGTAGGCGGAGGAAGCTCCAAGGTGCTCTTGACAGCCTCCTGAGTCCCGACCGGGGCAGGGGGAGCTCCCCGCACCCCGCTGACTGTCCCCTCCGCAGGCAGGGGAGGACGCCGGGGGCCAGCAGAGTTATCACTCCGAGCTCCACGTGGCAGCATTGCCCCAGGGTGGCCCCCCCGAAGTGCCCAAGAAGACAGAGAAAGTCTTGCAGATGAGCAAAATCCTCAACCCCGATGCTCTGGCCCCGGGTAAATGCCGCCTACACCCCAAAGCTGACACCGCTGTAATCTCAGTAATGTGGGGCTGGAGGCAGCGAGCTGCTGCCTGCTGAGGGGTCCTCCCCAAAACCCTCCCCCAGAGTTTTTATATATATATAAGTATATAACATACATTTATGTTATATATATGGAATCCTGCCCCCAACAGCAGGTCCTCCGTGGCCGTGCAAAGGCAGGGGCTGTTCCCAGCCCCCTCTCCCCTGCTCGGGACCTTGCCCCAGCCCAGCTGCGGCCACAGCAGCCCACACTGTCTCTCCCCCCATGCAGGATACTCGGGCCCCCTCAAAGAAGTCCCCCCTGAGAAGTTCAATGTCACCGCCATCCCCAAGGGCTATCGCTCCCCATGGCAGGAGCTCCTTGGTGACAAGGACAACACTGTGCATGGCAAGAACGAGCCGCCCGTGAGACCCTCTCCATGGGACGTCAGGAGCTTCAACAGGTAATGGTGGCCAAGGTGCAGGCACCACCAGCCTGTTCATCCCTTGGCCAAGCTCTTCAGCCTCAAGAAGCACCTACCATCCTGCCAGGGAAACGCAATGGTCTATGCCCTCTTTATACACCACAGGGGAGCAGCAAGGGCTCAGGTTGCTCTTTTCCTGCTCAGGAGCTCCTCGGTGGCTCCTCTGCAAACGTCCCTGCTTCCAGCAGCTCCCCAGATCTCGTCTCAGCTCCACCACAGGGCTTGCATAGCCTTAAGCAGCTTGGTCTCATGGGGTAACCTCAGGGATGATGGCTGAAATTTGGGAGGACTAATTCTCATGCATGTGGTCCTGGAGAAGGAATTGCTGCTGCTCCCAGCTGGGCTCAGCTCTGGGCTGGGTGGAGGAATGGCACAGACACTGCCAAGTCTCTCTCCTAATTTCCTTAAGGTATCCAAGCAGCTGCTGGAAGCGGTGGGGGTATAAGGTTAATCTTCCCACAAGGTGCTAAGAGGTCACCAGATTCCTTCCAAACACCTGCTTGGGATTGAAGCCTCCAGGCCCGTTTCTGGTGGCTCAGCCTGGCAAGCTCCACACCCTGCGCCTCCTGTGCACCTCCAGATTACACTGGGGTCGAGGTTGGGAGCAGAGACCGCCAAGGAAAATCTCCACTCTGGAAAGGTGTTTGGTGGGGATTCAGGAGATGGAGATCTGGTGGTAGCAAAGCACCAGCAGCCCAAGGTAGAATAATGAGAACTGAGCTTTTAAGCTGAACATCATCCCGGGGAATCTGCAAAACAAGGTCCTGGCTCCCTTCCTCACTGAAAGCCTCTTTCATGAGGACGAAAGTATGCTAGTCTCAGTGGCCCGGCCAAAGTCACCTTCCAGTAGGCAAGCTCCCACTGGAGCTCCCTACCAGGACACAGCACTGCTCCCCATCAGACCATCTGCCATGGTGCTGGGCCTCTGCTGATGGCAGCTTTCCTGAGCCTGCACCGGGGTTGGATTTGAGTCATGGGGGAGATGGCTGCTCTGCTTTGAACGCTTGGCAGAAGGGGCTGCGGGGAACTACAACCCCTCTGCATGGGAACCGCGTCCCAAAGGGCAGAGATCAGCCCGACCGCCGGCAGAGCTGAGACGATGCTGCCGCCGTCCCCTTGCTGCTCTAGTCTCCCTCAGCCCGGGGGCTTTGCCGTGGGGCCTGGCGAGGTGCACAGCAAAGCAAGGCTCTGCACACTCACCCCCCCTGCGTTTCCCCTTCCACACCAGTGAAAGCGTGGCAGCGCACTGGTTTATGCTGGAGTGGAGCTGAGGGAGACAAGGTCAACAGAAGGGACAAGAACCCATGGGCAGCCACGGGCAAGGGCGGAGAAGCAAAGGGGCTGCGTTAGCTATTCCCTCAGGGTCCCCTTCGCAGTTACTCAGCCATCTGGAGCTTTCCTGGAGCAGTAACATCCAAGGAGCTGCTGCAGACACTTGGCTCTTTTCTTTCAACATTTAGCCATGTTCCTGCCTCAGTATTTATTTATGGACGGGCACTGAAGCAAGGGCATGATTCTTAATAATGCTTTACCCCGTACCATTTCTCCCCTCTCACATGCTGCCTTTCTATTTAAAGTCTTGAACTGTTATTTAATACAGATGGATGCTAATTTAACACCAAGCCTCTCGCCACCTCCTCTAATGCTTCACTGAGGCATGAAGATTCAGAGAGCCAATCTGCTTTTAACTGGGCTTTTCATGATCTTCCAAGCTGTTGGCTTTTAAATCACTTCTCCGTTCATCAAATACCAAACTGCAGAAAAACAAGCTTTTTGGAACAAATCAACTAGCGAGAAGCCAGTGGTCTTGCCTAAAGCTAGGTGAATCCCAGCACAGCTCACATGGGTCACAGGGCAAGTTCACCGTCTCAACAGCAACTGCGTTAAAGCGGACTGATTTATTCCCAACTTTAAACATTCAGGCTGCGATGCAAAGACCATCGGCCACCTTGCTAAGGTGTGCTGCCTTAAGAGAGAGTGAAAAACCAGGCTTTGAAAGGGACTGTCTTTTCCCAAAAGGGAGAAGCGTTCTGGAACAAACCTCTCTCGTTTACCTTTCCCCCCTTATTTCTCCCTAGGACGCTGTTGCAAAACAGTGCCACGTTACTCATGTTTGAGCAGCGCTTCCCAAAGCAAACATTCCCAGCTATGCCTCATTGATAGCTCAGCCTCCATGTGCTGCTCCAAAACCAACATTCTTAGCTTTTCGGGGGCTGGCACTCTCTTCCCCGGTCCCTTTCCACATTTCTGCAGAAAGGGATGACAGCTCTTGCCCCCACACTGCTCCTCCTGTTAGTCATAGTTCAAGAGAAGCTCTCCCAAAAGGTAGACCGGAGCCAGGGCCAAGAGAAAGACATTTGCCTGCACATGTGCTAGAGCAATCAGGAGGCAGCGCTATCAGCCTCGGCCCTCTGCAGAACACATTAGCTGCAGATGAGTCGCTTTCTAAAGACCAAGGGGTTTGTCACCGGTCACCTGCTCTCTTAATCTAACCCCTCTCACACGCAAAACATCTCCACTGCTGTTGGTGGAGCCCATCAAGAGAGACTATGGTAAAGGTAGGAACACGCTTCCTCCCTCCCCTGCACAGCCGCTGACGCTCAGGCACCAAACCCCCCTCTCCAGGCCTGCCAAAGCTTGAGTTGAGCTTGGCTCTGTACACGAGAAGCAGTCGCTGGGCCAGCAGAGACTCTAACGGCATCCTGGCGAGGAAGAGGAGGGTTGTCATTTGCTACAGGCATTGCTGGGTTGCTGCTGGGCTCAGAGTTAGTAAATCCAGACCTGCTTTTTCCTTTCCTTTCCTTTACCACATGCACAACCTCTCCTCTTGACATGCTAAGTCCGCTTTTTCTCGTGCTGCAGGACTCCTGCCCCATTTGACAGAACACTGGTCAGCGACTTGTTCTCTGCGCCTGCCATGGAGCTGGATAACCTGAGTGTTCTGGAGGTGATCTCCCACAGACGCAACTTCAACAGAGTGCCGCAAGGTTGGGTGCGGATTCTACCAGAGACCGATGAGCTGTAGTCCGCACGGTCCCTTCCCCATCATCACTGATGCTTTTATCGCTAGACTCAAACATACTTCACATGGTAGGGGAGAGGGGAGTAAGTATTCTTCATGAAAGCTAAGGTAGTGGTCTCGGGTTGTCGTCTTCTTCAACGAGATTTGAACAAGCTCAAGTCTGGGACCATTTTGAATTCCCCTCGTACCAGCCATTGTCACAAGGGCGTTAGTGCTAAGCTAACCAGCCAAGTCCTCATCGTTAATGCAAGCAGATGCCCGTAAGCTCCTGTACAAAACATCCCGTACAGGCTGTCCTCTTCCCTGCCTCGTGGAAACGGCAGGACCGCCAGCTGCAACACACCAAGCTGTCTCGCCGCTTCTCCACTGACACACAAGACCTGCTCCGACAGCTGGTGCCTTTGCAGAGGAATTCCATCTTTGGGACAGCTCTACATCTGTCATTCCGGTCAGGACAGCCAGAGGAGGTGATAATTGAAGAACACCAGCAAAACAAGTTACCAGAGGCATTGGCATGTTAAAAGCAGTTACCTTGGGCTTGGCTGGACAACAAAAACAAATGAGGAACTGGGCATCTGCCTGTTTATCAATGCATGTACAGCACGGCCAGGATAGATGGGAGGGGAACACTGGGAGTTGGAAACTGGCGCCCGTTTTCCACAAGCTACTGGCTAGCACTTGGCAGCTGTTATTTTCCCCTTCCTACTGCTGTTTGCATGCCTTGCTTAAACATCTAAGCCCTTTGATTGATTTACGCCAGATTTGCTTCATATAGTTGGTCAGTAAGGATCAGGCCCTGCCTGGACCAGCTGCACTGCAAAGTTGCACCAATCTGAAAGATACTGCCAGGGTATTCTGGCAACTTCAGCAACAGTGGGAAGGAAAGGCAGCGCAGCCGTGACTCCAGAGCAAGCACGGGCTTCTCCGTGAATGCGAAAATCAGCAGCGAGGATTCAACTACACAAACGTTTTCAGCAGTGACACACAGTGGGACATGCAGCTAACAACAGTCTATAGGACAGTCATCAGAACACCTAGAAAACCCAACTAACTGCTAAGAAAAATCTCTAACTTAATACAGGCTTTCTACAATTGCTTTTGTCAGGTTCTTAATGTTACCCTTATTTAATCTTGCAAAAGCAGGAGCATCAGATTAAAAGTTTATTTTTCCACCACTGTGGTTAAACCAGGCAAGTAAATTTTGTGGTAAAAATGCAGTTAGCAGCTGCCTCACTTGTCTATTTGTAATGCTGTGCAGACAGACGCACAGAGCAAATCCCACACAGGGATTCTGCTGCCACAACACACCATTCAGGCAGGAAACTTTCATTGCTCTGTTCTTCCCACAGAAGCAGGAGGGGACAAGCAAATGGAAAGAAAAAAGGTCCGCTCCTTAAACATTGAAAATTTATGATGCTCAACTGCTGTTCTGTTCCAAACTCATCTCTCTCCTCTTTGTCTGTCAGCTGAAGAACCCATGTACCCCTGGGGACCTGGCTGGAAATAATAAATAAATTGCAATAACGTAAAGCCTGCTTGCACAGAGATCTGTCTGCATAGCGCTCACAGGCCACGACTGCAGAGACTCAGAGCCAGAGCATGGGCAAACGCTGCAGCCCTCCCCAATCCACCAGCAGGGGTCTGCCCGTCCTCCAACCCTGCCCTGGGATGGCTCTTACCTGACGAAAACTGAACTAATTACCTGTACCCAAAGCCCAGCTCTTTCTCCAGAGAAAGCCAACCTGCCAGCCAGCCGTGCCCCTGGTGCCACATGTGCTTTGCCACCTCCAACAGCCTGGCAGAGCTGGCAGCATCACACATGCCTCCAGGGGCAGCATCGGTGGTAGCCCACGGCATGGTACAGGACAGCACGTAGAACAAAAAGCGGACCCGCGGTCATTGCCCACTCTGCATCTTGGCTTTAGCAGCAGCCAAATAAAAATCAAAGTCCTCAGACACTGTGCTCCAGGAAGCAGGGTCTACGCGAAGTGTTGAAAAATTCAGGTATTTTAATCTATTTTTTTTTAAAATGAGCAAATGAGGCTTCAGAACAGGTCCCATCATGTTTTGCTTTACAGAAAGATGTCCACAGATCCATTACGAGAAAGCAGCTGACATACAGATAAACTTAAAATCCCCCAGCCACGTGTACATACGTCTTATTCAACAGCAGGCTCCACGCAGGACACAGTTGCTCCTGGACAAACACTCAAAAGCCCTAATCATGCTCCCAATATACTGTTTCCTCCCCCTGCAGCTGCCAGCAACACAAGCCCAACCTCTGGGGGCCACTGAGGGGGGCCTTCACCAGGCTAAAACAGGCAACTGCTAACCTGTCACTCCACGTCACGCCTGCACTACCTGGCGGCTGCTTGCATGACCTAACACTTATCTTGCTCAGGACGTGCAAGATTAGAAGCAAAGCATCAAAAGAGGTTTTGGGGTTTTTTTTTTGTTGTTTTTTTTTTTTTAAAGCAAGAAGTCAGGAAAAAGGAGGGAGGAAAATTCTGTGGCAATAGTAAGGCAAAGCCATGGGTTTGGCACGTCCGATAAGCTTGTTTTTCAGCTCTTATTCAGACCTGGTTTCATACCTCATTAGAATAATAAGTCATTAGTTACCTGACAGAGAATAGTCTCCGGTTACATTTAAACAGTCCATAGTGTTCAGACTGAGGATATCAAATGGGCTTGAAAAGGGTTTGGTTTTGTTTTTCCAGAAGTTTATTTCAAAAGTGTGCAAACGGGATACACAGATAGCACTGTAATTCTGGTACACCTGATCCACAGACCCCTGACAGCCCTTCTGTCTGCCCCCCCCGCCCCCCCCAACACTAAATGAAAAATCCAGGATGTATCAACGATCCGATTAGCTAGCGGAGACACGGAGCTCAGCTTGCCCAGTGTCTGCAAGCAGGGAAATAAGGCTTCTCTAGCTCACCCACAGCTCAACATATGGCGCTACCATGGTAACTAGAAAATAGCATTTACTTAAACAACGAGGGTGGCACGATGTGCTAGGGGCTGCTGTGCTTTCCCGCGTGGGCACCCATCCTCTGGGGATCTTGAGACGGGTAGTGAATGGGGCCTGGGGCTCTCATGAAGGGAGGCGGGGGCCCCATGGCGTGGAACATGTGTGGTCCGAAACCTGCAGAAACCAAGTTGGCAGCTTCAGATAAAGCAACAGAACAAGCAATGCAGATGTACTACTGCTTGAAATTACCGACAAAGAACAGCTGGCTTACAGCTGTGCCTTAGAAAGGTACACATCTCCCATGACTCTTCAAATCCCCAAACTCCTTCCCCTCTTTCCAGTACAACTGGGGGGCAATCCTTACCTAACACACATCCTTACTCACAGATAAAAGCTGGTGGGGGACCGCATAGCTGTCTATAATGCCAATCTAAATGCTTCCTACTCAACCGTGGAGCAAAGCAAAACACATCCACAAGAGTCTGACATCCCATAAAAAGAAGGTCTCCAGATAGATACGTAAACACGGCCAAACACAGGCTGGCATTCAACCAGCTGTGGAATTACCCTTTGAAGTTCAGGTTAATGTGGCATTTACACAGCCAGCAAAAGCACTGAGTAGGTTTCAGTACCAGTAACAGGGATCTCTGACGTGCCTGAGAATTTGCAAGTGAATACATACCACAAGAGGCAGCTCAGTGTAATTAAACTGTGCTGACAGCTTGTTTTAGATCATCAGTTTACATTGTATGATCAGGGATGAGGAAAAGCAACTCAGGGCATGCGTTAGTGCTGCAGTGCAGTCGAGCAAGGAGGACTAGGTCATCTAACACCAAGTTAAGACACCCCCACTTGAAGGGGAAACACAAGTACCTGGAGGTGGTGGCGGAGCAATGCCAGGAGGAGGTGGCAAGGCAATGTTAACCACGGCTGGAGGGCCACTTGGAGGTAGGTTGAAGTAATTTGCAGAAGCCTCCTCTTCTGCAGCTGGAGGAGGGGGGAGAGCTGCAGAAAAAGCACACGGTGGTTATGGAAAATCTCTCAAGTCAAGATATGCAGAGGTATCTGCCTTCAGAGAGGAGGCGCAATCAGTTCTTCCACAAGGGCAAACTGCTGCTACCACTGTACATCTGAACTGGAGTGAGAAGCAGGACCGCACTGAAACTCCAGAACAGTCACCATTTTTCTCCACGCGAAACCAGCTTTGCTTTTTCCGTCATACAACACCCAGTGGATTAGGAAAACATAAACCAAGTCTTGAAAAGCATGGGTTGCCAGTATCTCAGACCTAAGTAACTTTAATTCAGCTTTAACTTTTCACTCATCACATAAAGAACTCTCTTTTCATCAAGAATTTGCTTCTAGACAAAGCTGCCCTCCCATCCGAGTCGGATCCGCTGCAAACCTACTATAACTGCCCGCTCTGGGCTCACCAGTGCCTCTACCGTCCTGAACCCGGTTACTGCGCTCAAGAGGTTTAACACCAGCCCGTCTCACAGAATCAGGTCAGCATTAAGTGTTTGAGAAATGAAAACAACTCCCTTACCTCCGGGAAGTCCTGGAACTGGCTCCAGCTTTATCCCGGACTCTGTAGTACCTTCCTTGTCCTTTTCTTTTCCTCTTGCTGCCTGGGACCTAAAAACCAGACAAAAGTTTGAGAACAAGGATGAGAAAAAGCAGGATAAGCAGATATTCACACCACAACAGTTTCACATTGTTTAATCCAGATCCATTGCTTCAGACCAAATATGAAAAATTCACAGAACATCACAGACAGCTGGTACAAAGTGTGCAAAGAGTGTTTACAGGAGATGGATTAGAAGCAAACCTACAGAAACTCATCCATAACCCTCAACCAGGAAATCCCTTACACAATTTGTGCAATCTGTGTAATCTCCAACTCAGATTCCACTACTGAAAGAAAGCCAAACTGGAAGAGGACCCCAACTATTTACCAAATGAGTATCTGCTCCAACTTAATACCCAATCCCGCTCATCAAGACTGCATAAACTGAGAGGAGAACCTTGTGGCAGTACCCACAAGGCTTCCTCCTCCCGCACTCACCTTCCCCATTTGACATTGAGCCTGCGACCGTTGACAATGAGTTTGTTGAAGGATTTCTCAGCAGCCACTTCTGCAGCTTGCCGGGTGGCAAACTGGATGAAAGCACACTGTTGCCTCTGCACTACAGTTATCGTCCGAATCTCCCCAAACTGGTAGAAGTGATTTCTGTGGGGGGAAAAAATGATTCTGACCACTCCTCCTAGCCACAGGGTACACAGGATCTCATCATGTGCTGAAACAGATATGCTTCAGATATGCTTTCTTTTCTCCATCAACAGTTCAGATTAACCATTAGAAATCAAGTCTCTTGCCCCTCTGTGCAATTATGGAACAATAAAAACTCTGCAGCAGCTTTTCTCAGCAGCTAGCTACAGAGAGGCAACAGGACTTTCTTGTAAAAAGTGTAACACAGTATCCCCAACAGCTCAGAAGGATGACTCATCTTTAAAGAGAGAAATTTTAATCAACGCATTTGAAATGTGCCTGTTTTTCTGTTCTCCAACAAGCTGGCACTGCTCTCCAACAAGCTGGCACTCCTCTGCACTTGCCCACCAACCAGTTCCCCATTAAGGAAAACTGAAAACCAGATTTTTTTTTTTTTCCTTGCAAGAGAGGTTTCCTCACTTGAAGATGAGCAGTAATCAAAGCATCAAATAAAAAGGCAAGGGCGATACAAATTCACAAACACACCTGAGATCTGATTCAGTGATAGTATCTCCAAGCCCTCCAACATACAGCGTAGTAATAGTCTTGTCATCAGGGGGATCTAGACGAGGCATGGTTGACGCTCGTTTCAGAAGTTTATCAGCCACAGGATCGTTAATTCCATAGTAACGATCTTTGATGTTCTGATCAGCCAGAGGATCGTCTGGATCTGTAGGCTTCTCATGTCTAAGGTTCAGAAAACAAAGCATTTTGTAACACCAGTCACAGCTGCATCAGATTAAAATGACTGTAACTGCTACCTTCCCTCCTAAAGGCCCCTGGTCACTTACATGCTTAACCCTGTTCACATAGACATGCCAAAATGGAACAAAAAGCCCCAAGAACTTAAACTGCAGCCCGGACTGCCTCAAGTTCTGAATGAATGGCACTTCTGACAGCTCAGCATTCAACACTACAAAATACAAGAGCTGGATTTCAAATGGCCTCTTGTTCAAATACAAAGATCTCTGATTGAGGGGACTGACACCACGAAGGGAAAAAATGAACTACGCAAGAGAAGAGCTGCAGTCACTGCTTTGGCAAAACACTACAAGACCACGCAGCTAATTCCTCACAAACGAACTTGCCACAACAAAGATTCATTCACTGGTGCTGCGTGCCAACTGAACGCAAGTTTCGCACTGCCCCCAATCACAGTGTTGCGTCTCCTGTCCACTGCAGCATTTCCTGTTCTTCAAAGCCTAAGGGGAGCTCTATCTGACCGTGGTGGACAGATGAATTCTTCAAGCTACATTTGTACCTGTAGGGACACTCTTCTCCTCTCTTGCATTCTCCTTTTACCCAGAAGGAACAGATGTGAGGACGATTACGTTTATAGTAAGGAGTAGTCCGAGCCAGCTTCAGTAGCATGTCACTGGTAGAAGTAGCTTTTCCTAGCGCACCAACTGGTCTAGTGCCATCAGAATTGGATATCTAAACAGTAGTTAAAACACAAATAATTATGTATATATCACCACTGAAAACTAATGCACAGAATGAAAGCAAGCAAATGATTTTACGGCAAGCTAGGTCATTCCTCCCCTTTTCTCCCCTATACACATCCACACACAGAGAGCATGATTATAGCTACACTTTCTTACCTCTCGTTCCATGTTCTGGGTGTAGTACTCTTTATTGACGTCAGACTTCGGCATTTCGTCCTTAAGGGAGAGTCCTGCATCCCGGACTTGAATAGGCAAACCTAGAGTGAAACAAGCAAACAAAAAAAATCCAACAAATCTGTATGAAGCACAAGCTGAAAGAGCAGAAACAGTTATTGCAACCTGCATTAGCCAGAGATAACTCATCAACTGCTCAGGTATACCATGCTGCCCCTGAACCTCTGAAGAGGTGTGATCATCAAGACTTGTTTTTTCTCAACGACTGTCCAGAGACAACCATGCCAATCACATGCACTCATTTAAAGACATTTCACCAACTTTCATTTCAGAGGCAAGTAGACCAGCGCCTTCTCTTAGTTTACATTTTTCGGTACGTACCATACTCCAGGTCAAGCAGACAGGTTTGACAGACATTCTTCAGCTTGCTGCATGTCTGGCATACTTCTGTTTTCTTGAAACGCATACGAACACCAGGGCACCAGCGGAATACTGTGAAAGGCCTGGCACAAATCTGAAAGACAGAAAATCGACACTTGTATCACTATCACGCAGCAATAAGGTTACCATTCCGCTTCTTGCATGGAAACTTAAAGTCCAAACACATCTAATCTCTTTAAACTGTAAATACAACTTCTTCATCTTAGTGCTAAGATTCAGACCTCAAGAAATATTTGTTTCTATTTGGTGCCTTACTTTGACAGGAGAAAGTTTTAGGAAGGTTTTTTTCTTGTTGCTGGCTTTTGGATTTCTTACAATAACCTGAATGCTGAAAGCAGATCTACTCAAAGGAAAAAGAAATTCTCCTTCATTCCAGGAGATGTCAGTAAAGAGCTATTAGAGATAAATTACCAATTATTTGTAAATCAGTCACCAGCACAGCAGCAAGCCCAGTGAGAGGTTGTGAGACTTTTGGTCCAGAAGACGACTACTGGTCTCTATCTTACGCAGTGGAATGATGCATCTGCTTCTGCTGCATGTATGGCTTGAGGAAGGGAAGCAAGATTTCAACACATACCTTCTCCCTACCTCAGATGACAACTGATAAAAGGGGCGAAAAAACCCTCTTTAATTTCCCTCAGTCAAGACAACACTAAATATTTCTTGCTCTCAGAAACAAATCCGGCTTATTTCTTAGACAGCTAACACAAATCACCACCTAGCCACAAATAACATATTCATAGCAAAACCTAAACTCTGGTTATTTATGCACCACTTACGAGTAAAAACAAACTTGCAAGAGAAAATATGAGATAATTTAAAATGCTGAGATACTAATATTGTTGTACTGTATTTGAAGGTAAAACCTAATTCTGACAAACATGAGCCAATCCTAAGTCTGTCTGAACAGTCTTCAATAATTTTACCACTTTAAGACTAACTGACTTTGTCTAACAAATCGCACAGTACACTGACCTAAAAATTTATGCAGTTACATAAACTTTTTAAGTTGTTAATCCAGACAAGCAATTTTCTGAAGCCGACAGGATTTTTTTAATATTAAAATTTAATATTCCTAGACATGTGCCGATTTAGATGTTTGTTCTTCAAAAGAAAACAAACATACCTTACATTCTTTTCCATATTTTTCTTTGGTCTGAAATATAATCAAAAACAATAAAAGAAAATATGAAATATCATTAATTCAACATAAAACATGAAACATATAGCTGATGTTATAGCACAGTGGTTTTTTTCCTAATTATGCTGCATTTAGACTCCCCCCCCCATGTTTTGGGCTCACATCTCAGCAGGTCAACAGGACAAAAAAAATCCTAAAAAAACTCTCAATCCATTTTTGGTTTAGAAACATTCATTAAAACACAGTATTATAAGCCCCATCTCACATACCGATGAAAGGCGACAATGAAATGCAACATTAATAGTTATTTTTAAGCAAAGATTATATCGTTACGTGAAATAAGTACATGAAAATAAGCAGTTTTTGAAATATCACCTATACCAGCAGTAGAGCTATGTTTCACAAAAATATCGTAATCTCGCTCAGCAAACTTGGTGGAATGGAAATGCAAAGGAAAGATAATGTAAATGTAGGTCATACACAACTGGACTGAGCACAGAGAAAAGCAGCATAAATGCACTGACTCATCCTGCACAGAGGAAACCAAGGTAAACAGACAAGGATTTAAATTACCGTCAGGCAGCCTTCATGAGACAGTTTTAACTTATTTTCACAGGCGCATATCCTGCACATTTTAGAAATTGTGCTAAGCTGTTTAATATTTCAGCAGTTGTTTCCCTCTTCTCCATGTCACACAATTTACCAGTACCAAAGCTTTGTTTTCTAATATTTCCTGTGCTCTAGACATTGGACTATATCATTTTGCTCTCCTTTTTGACTGATTCATTCTTAAATCACATACCTAATGCCATGCCATAACATCACATACCAACAATGGCCAGAACCAAATCCTGTTGTGCAGAACTAACTAATTAGGAGTGCACGTGCGCACAGCATCTCCTCCTGTAGCCAGGCTTATTTTAGTCCCTGAAACCCAGCAGTTCTAGGGCCAACACAGAGGAAAGGACTGCACGGTCAAACAGGCACATACCATTCGAATATAGGGGTTTTCTCCAAGACATGTCTGGCACAGAATAGGGAAGTCCTGAATTGAGCGAGAAGAAAATAAATCAGGAATTTGCAACAAACTCTCTCATCACAACAGGATTCAAATCACACTCTGAACTAACACTACCGAGTTAAACCAATCAGACCGTTTGAAAGATGCAAAAAGACTCATTCAAAAGGAGTCATGAGGCGAGCTGCAAGCCACGACCCAAGGCCCATATTATGAAAGAACCACGACCTGCTAGCTAGTCCCAGTTTGAAGGAAAACTTAAACAAACAAAACACATATTCTTGAGATTTTAATTCTTCAGCGACCTGGCTGCAGCAGATGACACCACCCCCCGACATCCCTCAACATCTATTGTTTGCAGCATGCCCACCCAGGAAAGGCCTCAGCTCGAAAGAATGCGGCCACGGACACACGACGGGCCCAGCTCAGCCCCCCCAGCTGCCGTGGGACCTCCCCAGCTACCGGACACCCCAAGACGCAGCAGGGAGGCGGGGGGACCGCCCAGAGGAGCACCCTCCCTTTTCCAGCCTGCACTGCCCGTAAGGAGGGCCTGGGCAACCGCGGCAGCCCCCTCCCGGACGGGGGTACCTCGGGGACGCAGCTCCTCCAGGCAGGTCCCCGCCGCCCGGCCCCGAGGGCCGCCTCACCGCGCACCCTTCGCCCCTACAGCCTTGCCGCCCGCCGCCCGCCGGCAGCGGAGGGCCCCGCCGGCCAAGGCCCGCCCCCGCCTCTCCCTCGCCACCCCCCGGCCTCACCGCGTCCTCCCAGTTCTGGCGGTTGTAGGTGTTGGAGCCCAGCGATGTCGACATGGCGGCGGGGCCCCGCTCCGCTCCCCTCAGCCGCCGGAAGCCCCCTGAGCCGCTCCGCCTCGATCCCGGCAGGCCGCGGGAGCAGGAAGTGACGCCACGTCCGCTAGCGACGTGCCGGGGAGGGGAAGGGCGCGGCGGTGAGGTCAGCGGCGCGGCGGGCGCTCTAGGCACCGCGAACCATAGAGCTCAGCTAAAGGGGCGGGAACGGGCGGTGCGGGCGAAACCACCCCGAGCAGCGGGAGGGGGACGGGGACGCAGGGGCGAGACCACTGGGAAAAGGGGGGGTGCTTAGCTTTTCTTTTTTAAAATAATTACTGTTTTCTAATGAAGAACCACCACAAAGAATCCGAGAGCCACGTTTGCTTTATTGAGGGTCACTACACGACGTCAAGCAGTAAGGCGACAGTCGCCTGTCGGGAAGGGGCGAGTGCCCCGGGGAGCAGGGACAGACGCAGGGACACGCCGACACCTTTCCTATCGCCTACAAGCACCTACGGGGAGGGAAACAACTCACCGAGCTAATTAGACCGCTCAGAATATCCTAAATCAACGCACCTTTTTGCTTTCAGTGAGAAACCCAGCGTTCACGACCAGGTCGTGCAAACACCAGCCCAGCACTGGGGGGACGGCGGCCGCCGGCCCCAGCAGCCGGCAGCTCCAGGCCTCGGTCGGCTGCCAGCTCGCCCCTGGAAGGCTCTTTTCCGTATTAGTGTCGCGAGTGTAGCAGCTATTTTGGCTACTGAAGAGGAGAAGTCACAGCCAAAGGTTAAGTGCTTTGTTATCTGGAGAGGTAAAGCCGCAGCAGGCGCTAGCACTAGACATTAACTACGAACTACAAGTCTTAAACTCATGCCGTACACATCTGTGTGTAACCTACACCAAGTTGTAAACGTCATGCCTCGCTGCTTTGAGACCCGCTGCAGGACCTAGGCTGTAAGGCGCACGTTCCCCCCCAGCACACCAAGGCAGATTTCTTGCGCTATGGGAGATGTTTTCGGGTGCTGCACCACCACCTCCCCGGAGCGCAGGCAGCCTCATCCCACCCTCCTGGGCACAAGGATTTGCAGCTCCAGGCTGGCAGAACCATGGCACAAGTGTCTCGAGCAACCACAGCCGTGGCTGGCTGGTATTCAAGCCTTTCGCGGCACGGCAGCACATCAAAAGCCCATCAGAAGTGTTTAACAAAGGTCAATGTCTGAACTGGGAATGCTCTGCAGGAAGAGTGATCTCGCCCGCTTGCACTAAGCTATGCAGTTACTGGTAATTCAGTATCCTGGATACACTGCTCTTAATTACTGGTTTTAGCTTGGACTACAGCCAAATTACACCCCGGATAATTACCTTATGGTACAACGTATGCTAGTTAACGTACAACTATCTTTCCACCTTTATACCTCCCTCCCACCCACCTAAACTGGAAAAAGACAGAGTATGAACTCAGCCAGCCTCTGCAGTCTTATGTATACCAGACCTCATCTTAACTCTCCCAGTTTCATACTCTGATCACTACCCCTATTAACACACATTAATTGATCTGAAGACTCCCAGACCATCCCAGCCTTAGTCAAGAGCTGTACCAGAACCCAAATTCCCAGCTCGTAGCATATCACGCTACCACATCCACCTGCAACACAGCGGGCTGACAGCGGGCTCGGTTGCCAGTCAAATCCATGAACACTACAGTACACTACATTCTGAGTTTAAAGGCAAACTGATCAATTTCCTTTGTGAAAACAGATCTATCGCCTTGGCTAAGCAAGCTACGTATGCCAGAGTAGTAGGGTTGGATGCCCCAAACCCCCACAGCTGAGGTATCCTACGAGGAAGCAGAAAACCAAAAGAAAGCATCGGGCTGCTGCCAATATCTTGACAGTAATGCAGCAGACACAGCCACCTCTTAAAATGTTTGTTCAGGAGGGGCATAGCTCTGTGCGAAAAAGAATTTGTTCACTATTGAGTATGTAACATCAGGTTCATGGGCTGACATGAAGGAAAAACAATACAGGTTCTTTTCTGTTGATAAAACCGAATTCAGCCAGGTGTAGTGCAAATCTGGAGAGCGCGAGATCTTTCTCTGTGCTGAAACACGTGCTGCAAGTTAAACTAGCCTGTGGCGGTGTGGGGAAGCAGAGCGGTAGCTAGTGGGCACTACGACAAGAGGAGAGAGAACAAACCATCCCAAACCACGGCACCCTCAGCCACCTCCGCACGGGCCGGCTGGGGCCCGTGGCACACACCCACACATCACAAAGGAGCTCTCGCAGAACGCTTCACCAGGTGCTTTCTTCACTGTCACAGCCCGTCCTGTGGCCAGCCGTCGGGGCGCAAGCGTTGGGAGCGTTTATGGGAGCACTGGACCGAGGCTGAGCTCCACGTGATGGGTGAGCCAGACGACCCCAGAGGTATGATCGCTTTCCTCGCTGGGCCGGATTAGACCGGTGAGGACTTTAAAGTCGTGCTTCATCTTGAAACTCACGGTGACTTCGCCCTCTTCTTTCTGTGGGGTGACCTTGATGAAAACTCCTACCTTATTGGCTTTTCTGAAGGCAATAACACTGCAAGGCAGAAAACAAAAGAACGCTGGGTCAGCCAAGTTCTCAAACAATTGTTCTGAGAGATTTATTCTGACACCACATAAGAGGGATGCTCAGTTTATGGCCCGCAGGCTGCATATGCCCTGGTGGAACAGCTGCCCTGCTTTGTAGCTTACTTCCCGCTGCTCTTTTTGCGGGGGGCCCACAGCCCCCCCCCGCCTCACGATCAGAACGTGGGTACACCCCTTTATGCTGACAGCTGCTGGCACATCCGTCAAACCGAACATGCCTGCTTCGGCCATGGGAGTTACGTACCCAGCTGTGCAACAGGGAAGGGCCATAGTATACTGCTCGAGTTGCTCTGTAAGAGGCTGCAGAACATATTGCATTTTGAGGGCTGGAGGCAACTCTGTCGCACACCCTACTGCGTTGTTCTCACCACTACCGTGAACCCCCTCCTTGCAAAGGAAAGGATTAACACAGAGTATTCCTGCAGAGAATTACTACCACCACCTATAACTCAACTGCTGTAACAGCACACCTTGCCTCAAAGGGAACAGATGTCTCCTGAATAGTCCAAACCACAAGCAGAAAGATTTGCATTGCTGATCTCTGACTCCCCCAAAAAACCACAACCCCCCCAAGAAAACCTGAAAAAAACCAAAAAAACCCAACCAAACAAAAAAACCAACCAAACAAACAAACAAAAAAAACAAAACCAAAAGATGCTGAAGACAGAATAGAGAGCGAGTTACTTGGTTGAAGTGCCAAGTTTTTAAAGGACAGGATCCCCACAGGACAGACAACACTCACTCAGGGTCATCCTGGAAGTCTTGAGGCTCTGCCAGCTCATCATACTCTGCCGCAGCATCTTTGCCAGCCAGAATAAGCTCCTTAGGAGGAACTGCCACCTGAAACAGAACACGAAGAGAAGACGACTTTCAGCACTGATGACCACCTACACTGCGAGCAGGAGAGAGCCCTCCCCTTCTGAGGGCTGCTTTACTATGGTTTAACAGAAACATGATTCATCCTCGGCTTTCCTCCACTCTGGTACCAGCTGGTTACCACCCTACCGGCGAAATCGTGTATTTCTCCCTTGGGTTCTGGATCTCAAAGACCAGACACAATTTCAAAATACTTTATAAGCTGGTGTTTACATTGGTGACAGTCATTTAAGCTCTGAGGAAGAAAACGCCACACAGTCAGCAGGGACTGAAGGACATATGAAAAGTGTGACCTGTGGAAGGGAGCAGAAAGCCTTGGAAGAGGCCTGGGCTCACACAGGAGGGTACAATACCTTGGCAGTGCTGTTGATGTTGTCAGGGTCTCCCTCCTCGCACTCCAGCAGTGTGACATGCGTGATGTTCTCCACTGGATTGGTCAGAGTCAGAAGGACTTGGCTCTCCTGGGGAGATTCGGGAATCACAGTTCAAGAAGCAATTACTCTAAAATTCATCGTTACTGTTAGCACCTCCATCTTCTGTGACTGATCAACACCTACAAAAATTGCATCATATATCCATCCCACCAAGGGATGGATAAAAAACCCACCCCCAGTCCATAAGAAAGGTGTCAATGCCATGCAGCACCCTTTCTTAATATAAGAAATAGATATCTTTGGAATCTAGCCAAGATCTCAACTCCACACCTTTTATTCTTCAGATGTTGGCGTGTGCTTGTGATGCCAGACGTCACATTGCACGGTAATCTACTCCTGCAGAGTGACAAGTACATGCAGTGTTATTCTGACCACTCCCTTAAACCCTGCACCCTCTCTAAACGGAGTGAGCGAAGCCCTCAGGGAACAATCATCACACCATGCCATCTTCCAAAAAGATCCCACATCCACACCTCCCATCTGTGTCTCACCCTAGGACATTTCTGGAAAAAACTACTGACCTTCATGTAGCGCAGGTTGGGAATAGACATGATTCTCACTTCAGGCATATAGTTACTACAACAAGAACAAAGCAAATGACCGTGATGGACTGTGCTGCTGTCTATAACCTACATCCATCTAACTCATTCAATGCTATCAGAGCTTAGCTTACATTAAAAAGAAAAATGAAGTGCCCTTTTGCTATTTAAGCCTAATCCTACAAAATCCTGCTACTGTGTGGGGCTGGCACAGCATGTAGCGCCTTTTTCAAACTGCTAAAATCTTCAGCAAACTTTTTAGTAGATCAGGAAGCAAACCTATTACAGATAAGCTAGATATATTTAAAAAGGCGATTACACCACCCTAAGAGACGACACAACCATACAAGAAGTCAAATCAAGAGTACAAAAGAAATGAAAATAGAAAGCATTAACTAAGTATTTATAGGCATTGTTCTCCCCAGTCCCCGTATCTTACTTACACAGCAACCAGCTGGATCTTGAATTTGATAGACGTTGGATTGAATTCTGGTTTGCTCAGGTTATGTTCACATACCTAGACACAAACATATTTTAGTCAGCACCGAAAGACAGTGTCCAGTCACACACTGAAGAATCAGGGCTGCAAGCACAGTGCCACTAGCCACGACATTATCTAGCACAACACACATAAAAACTACCTTGGAATGCATGTAGCCATAGCTGTGTCAAGTTACTGATACTCTGAAAATGTCATAGCCAGCACCATCAGTGCAAATCTCAGAAACATGAGATTTGGAACCAGGCTTAAAAACACTTGGCTTAAAAACAAACACTTGGCTTAAAAACATGAGATTTGGAACCAGGCTTAAAAACACTTGGCTTAAAAACAAACACTTGGCTTAAAAACTTAAAAACACAGGCTTAAAGACACTGACTGCAGCAGGAAGAAGGCACAAATACCTGCAAGCCCTTTGACTTATGCTTCAGAATCCATTAAAAAAACCAAACAGCCGTAACTCAAGACTGATCTCCTCATAAGCTACTCTTCAAACACAGGCTCAGCCTGACATTACTTATTTCTGAGAAAATATTCTGCATTTGCAAAGCGTTCTGCATCTTAAATATTTACAAGAATATTGCTCTATTACTCTGGGAACTAGATAAATATCCCTGTTTCACTGAGTAAGCAAGCAGCTTTTTAAAGACCATGTAGTAAACCAGCAGCAGAACTTGGATTTAATTCTTGCCAATCTTCACTCCCCAGCTCTCTGCTTTTCTTCTCTGAAACATCCTCTTTCTGCCTTCACCCTAAGGGCATCTTCAGTATTCTGCACTGCCTCTCACTAATGTTTGCTGACCTGATTTTTGTCTTTAGTAATAGCAGAATTTTTTTAATTCCGACTGTACTGACAGCCTTCTATGATTCCTTGGCTAGGCAGAGCACGCAGACCCTTACACAAACCCACCTTTGTATCTTTATGCATCTTTGACATTGTTGCCTCCCTTTCACAATCTTCATCACGTCAGAGATGCGACAGCCTCCCTCATCTCCTAGTGCTGTTACCAGTAATTTGGTTGAGAACTTTCAACAACCAGAAGCATTTGAGCAATTTCTTTTAAATAGAAATACACAGCCCATTTCCCACAATCCAACTTCTGTAAGCCTAGAAAAAGCGTTTTTTTAATATTTAATTACCTACCCGACAGCGCAGCGAACGTTTGATCAGGAGGTGCTTATGACGTGGGTAGAGCTGGGAAGCACAGATCGGCTGGAAGTCAGGCTGCAGCAGACGCTGACGCAGAGTCGTCACTGGGTGCACCACAGAAAGCAAGACCAAATGAATGTCTCACTCAGGCACTGAAACTCAAGCTAGATTGTACACATGCACTGGCCTAAGAGCAAGTATGCCGCGCACTGTGTGCAGACATGCTACAATCTCTAAGAAACTTAAATTCACCTGCACCCAATAATTCAGAAGTCACTGGCAAGTGTCACTGTTTCTAGCAGTGAATCAATGGAAGGTAAGAGTTGTAGAAAGGGCTGTCCTAACTGGGCACGGTAGCACTAGAGCAACATCATTGCCAGCCCAGGAGAAACAAGGGACCCTGATCTCTATTCAAAGCTCAGCTGGGGTGGAAAGAGAATTTTGTATCATCTAGAAAATAAGTTCTCCCCCCCGGCAAATCAGTTTTCATACCTTCGTTACCCTCACAGCTGGGTGCTGCACAAGTACAATACAGAGTTTCTCAGCAAGGAGTTTGCATAACTCAGACTCACGCGTAGAATTAGTGACCACATAGTTCCCAAGGCAAGGAACTCCAGCAGCCAAACTTCCCATGGGTTTCTCCCAAAAAACAAGCTCCTCACTGTTCCCAGTGTCTAACAGGCAGTGAGCCACCTGGCAGCCTTTCCCTCACTGCAGGGAACCACAAAAGTCATCTTCTTTACCAGCATCATACTCTCACAATGATGACAGTCTCATGAGAAAAGACGACCAAGATGATCCACCCCTTTCCATAAACCTTTCATGAATTAATTAATATTGGCAGACTTTGTAGGCCTGCAGGACTACCGAGAACATCTGTCCTACTTAGAGCCACCTCAGCAGGAAGTCCGCCTTGCTTTCTGTACTTGCTGTTTTATCCCATTTGCTCCCAAGTTTCGGTGACCAAATTACAATATTTGCTGATTAAATCATGAGCCAGATAAATAACTGGCAAGTGTACGCAAGCTGTTCCAAGCTGATGTCAAAGTAATGCACAATTGTTACTTAACAGGTCAGTTAAGGTTCCAACTCCCCAGCAGCTCAGCTACTTCCTTATTTCCTGCTATTATTTGAAAAAGGACGCCAGCTCTTTTCTCCATCCAAAAGTTGACACTTCATATGCAGAGAAATTAAGGTCAGCAAGAAAATTAAACAACCGTTAAGAGGCTTGACGTATTTCGCTCTAAGCTTTCCATGTACAACATGAAGCTGAGGCTGCATGCAAAGTTACCATTTAAAAAGTCACAAATTTTACGTCACTTCAATCCCAGCATAAAAATTACTAAAACCTCGGGCCACTTGGAACCCCACGGCCAAGTTTCGAGGCATTGCCCATGTTATAAAATGCAAGGGCAAAAAGTGACAGAACGTTAAGGTGTTACCTTCTGTCAGATTGATTGGCCTTGTGTAGTAATCCTCAGGAAGAGGTTCCACTTCTTCCACTGCATCAGCTGGCTCAATCTTGATCTCCTTCTGGTCCTCTCCTTCTTTCAGCCTGAAGCAAAGTGAGGGACAACTCGGTCATAAAATACAGCACACGTGCTCTGACAGACACCAACGGCAGTAACTGCGTTATAACACAGAAGGCAGTGAGAGCTGAGATTGCAAGACAGTAGTAACTGCACAAGGACGTGAGCAGCCACTTGTTTCTGTTAGGAGGAAGCAAAACATCTGGAGCTGCTGCACAGAGATGCCCAAGGATTTGACATCTCTCTAGCACTCCAAAGAAGAAAGCTCCTTCCACTGCTATCTGCTCATTATCTTTCTGAAGTTGCTTTACTGTTCTGTAGGAGGTTGCCTAGACCTCCTATCCTTCCCACAAAGGTAACCCCAACCCTGAGACTCACGAGAGTCCAGCGAGGGCACTGATCGGTGCTCCGGGCCTCTGGCGTTGAAGCCTGGTTCCCAAGCCATATTTGTCCTACAAGGAAAAAGGGAACTGTCAGCTTCAGGACTGCTTCCTGCCAGGACAAAAAGACCCACTGCAAACTCATCCTTTGAGCTGCATGACAAGCATAGGGAGACAAGCAAAGGAAAGCAAAAAGGGAAATGTATTCAGTGCTTCCCAAGGTTTTTTTTTCTGCTCAAACTGTTAGTAAGGAGAAAACAATTACCACCACACTGAAGAGGGGGAGAGACAGATGTGGCTACTGCTTATAAAGCTTTTGCTCTTTCCTTAAATCACCAGCCTGCACTACTGACACATTTTTCCCTTCATCTTCTCTTCAGAGCAAATCCATGTCAAGTAGCGGAGAATGAGAGCTCAACTGCCAAAAAACTGGGTCAACATGGGTACGCATCCACCTGAAATGCTCTGTAGCACTACTAGAAGCAGCTGGAAGGTTCAACCTACAAGCCTTGTTCCCTACAGGTCTCTCTTGCCAGGCACACCAAATGGAAGGAATAGCTGAGCTATACCTCAGCTTTCTACAGCTGAACTGTACACAGGGTGCTTGGAGGCAGAAATCTTCCTTCTGGGCAGGTCTGAAAACCTGGAATTCTCACAAAAGAAATCTGAGCATCAGCCTACCCTGGTGATTTTTCAAGGATGGGAAGATTAATGTTAGTGCCATTTGCCTCAGGCAGATAGACTGCTGTGCCTCAGCCAAGCTTTGTGAAGGACTGCTTTTCAAGTGTGCATTACTTACCCAAAGATACTGCCCTGTTTGTAAGCTAACAAAATACAATTTTTTTGTAACAAATGTTACCCTCTTACTAGTTAACCTTCACGTGCGTTTGTTCTAGGCACATCCAAGTCAGAGGCCCTGAGGCAAGGTGAAGAGTAGGATCTGTTACTGCCCTTTGGTTGGTACCATGAGAGCTTTAACACCAGCAGAAACTGAAAAGACTTACCACTACGTGTATAGTGTGTTGCTGTGGAGAGCCCCCAAAATAGCAGCAGGTAGCAACGGAGACAAAAAATGCAGCCATAAGACACAAGCAAGGGCACAGAGCAAGCACAGTTAATTGAGAAGTAGCAAGCATATGCAGAGTCACCCAGCTAAACAAAGTAAGCATTTACCTGCCAGTTACAATAAACAAGTCATTCAGGCCACAGCCAAGTCTTAAGGTTAATTTCAGTTGAGACTTCATGCAGAAAAGTGCCAGACAATCCTGATCTAACTGTTATTGAGCTGTGGTATGCAACTGTCCTGAGAAAGAGCTACCGCTGGTATCGTGACTGTGGTTGCACTGCATTTCACTGCTGGGCAACATATTCCTTTGCATGGCAAGTATAAACCCTTCTGGCATTATCAGAGAGGACTGTTAGAGAGAAAGGCAGTGTAATACACAATAATGGGTGTAAAACTACTTGTCCCCAAAGAAACCCATGTTCTCAATTAAAAAAAAAAAAAAANACACAATAATGGGTGTAAAACTACTTGTCCCCAAAGAAACCCATGTTCTCAATTAAAAAAAAAAAAAAAGCTGAATAGCCCTATTGTGCTACCAACTATCTAATTTTCCAAGCTGAGGCTGTGCATCACTTTTCCTGCTCTGAGAGCACTGTACTCCCAGCTCACCGAAAAGGCCAGGGGCATGTAGTTTCGGCGCCGCACCAGCTTCTTCCGGTCCCGCTCAATCTTCTCTTTCTGAGCCAACTGCTGGTAGTACTCAACCAGTTTGTTAATCTGGAGGGACGAAAAGGAACAGATGCACATTGAAAGGGGAACAAATGCCCCATCAGCTGCCATTTGCTTGTGGCCAAGCTGGGGTTCCTGCTACTTGTTTCACTGTTCCTAGTACTAGCTGTATTTTGAAGGATACACATTAAAGCAGCCTGTGTGTCTCAACATGTCTTAACCCACACTATGGGTGACAAACTGACCCTCCTTTGGGAATGATGTCTATTGGAGAGCAGTGTCCAATTCTCACTTTGCAGTTAGGCAACTGAGAATTTGTTCACGCATTTTCCATGACTGGACAGAGTAATGTCATGTGGTCAAACCTCAGCAATTTGGATTAGTGGAGCAAACAGCATCTCTTCCCCCCTCCTGAGGCTGATCACATTTAGTGTAGAGCCCTAACTGGTGACAGGGAAGGGTAGTAAAGGTGCAGCTCTGTTTTCCAGATCCTAGACACACTCTTGATCGGAAAACAGCTTTTTTCACATACATACGCAGCATATTCATTGGTGTCGTTTTAACAACACTATTAGATATGATGTTTTCAACCAAGTTTCTTCTGAAAAGGAGATTTTTATACTGTGATATCCACAGGAGAGCCTCTAAGAGGCTTGTTTCTGTTAGGAGGAAGCATCAAATTCAGTCAAGGTGGAGATTAGGAACTGGAACTGGTATCTGAAGGATTATATAGATACAGAAAAAATGATTGAGAGGTCTCTAACAGCTCTTTCTAGCTGATGTGTCTCAGCCTAAGCATAGCCCACCCCCTCACTCACCCTCTGTGTGTGAGGATTCTCCGGCTCCTGCCAGCCACCACTAGCTGCACGAGAAAGAGAAAAAACAAAGTCCTCAGGAGAGTATTTCCAGACTCCACACAGAAATCGCATCTAACACCCAACTATCTCAGTCTTACTCATGAAATATGACATTCCCTATTTTTGCTACACTTACCATTGCAATTCTTTAAGGCCACACCTGCACAGATATACACCTCTGAAAGCTTTTCACAGGCAGGTTTGGGCTGAAGGAGCTTCACCAGCTTTTATACTGTGTTTTTAAACAACTGCTGTTTGAGAGATACTCAGGACAGCACCTAAGAGTCACTTTAGCAGCAGGTACGTGAGTTTACAAGAACAGTCTCTTATTACTGGCTGCCCATGTCCCTGTATCTTCAGCTCCCAGTCTTCAGTCACATCAACACTGGAAGTCAAAGAGGATCTGCTTGGTCTAGTCAACCCTCTTTCTGGAGCCTGACAGTATTTTCTGCATGTCTTATGCACCAATAAATAGATGAAAGCTTTGTTCCGGTGCTGTCATGAAGAGAAAAACTAAGTACAAACACTGACTAGCAACTCTGGAATAAGCCTAAGTGAACAAAAGTGACAGAAAATAAATTAGATGTTTATGCTATCAGACTGAGCAGCTTCAAAGTCTCTGAGGGTACACAAACAAGATCTCAACTGTGGTGAGAGCGCACCAACTAAAAAAGCCCCTCGTTTGACAGCTTCCTCTCAAGTGAGGTAACACAAGCATGGAAGCAGGTCACATGTTCCACTAACTCATCTCAGCTCTTCAGATGAGACTTCAGCAACAAACCGTTTTCCTGTGAATTTCCAACCGTGACTCAAAACCTGGACAGATATTACGTATATCGTACGGCCAGAAACTAATTTGATTATCTGTTACCTTCAAAACACATACTGGGCTTCTGCTGTTACTCAGTTTTCTGCCTTTGACTGTCACTTACCGACAGACTTGTCTGCCATGCCCACATCCCGGGAAGTCCAGCGGCAAAATCCACAGGCCAGGTAATACGCTTTCTTCATGGTAGTCTTGGCCGGGTCATCAGGGAGCGGAGCAGGAATGCTTGTGGCCCGGGTGGATAGGGTGTGCATGCAGCAGGGGCAGTCAAAGCAGTTAGCACACCTGTAAAGAGGAAGGCCTATAAGACAGTGCTCTGACAAGGATCCCAGGCTGAGGAAAATGCTCTCAGCAAGCAAATCAAGATTAAACCAACAGACCTTTTCATCTTATGCAACAGCATTAGGGAAAAACGGCAACAGAGCCATCAACAGAAACAGGAGGGGTTCAGAGTCAACGTAAGAATGGGAACAGCGAGAAATACTGGGCGATACTAAAAACCCCTTTGTATTATGAAGGCAGGTCATCAAAGAAACTAAAACATGAAGAGCAGACGATACATAATGGAAAAACACTTATTCCCCAGAACAGACTAAAAGGTAACAAGAAGCGATGTTAAGTTTTGAAGAGAGTTTCAGATACATGTGATCAGGTGTTGATTAAGGAAGGAGCCGTTTAAAATAGTGAGTCTTGATGAAAAAAGCCAAAGCGACCTCACCTATTCTTTTTCAGCTTGGCTTCGGCTGAAGGCATGTTCTCCAGGCAGCTGGGGCAGTAGTGAGAGTCCACCTGATGAACAAGATGGTCACATCACACTTCCTGGCACGCGTTTGTCTAGACAGCATGCTGGCAGCAGCCTGAAGCTCTGCCGCGCAATTTAACAAGGCTTTGTGTCTGGCAACGGACGGGTGAAGTCAGTGAAGACTTGAGACATTTTTTGGTATCTAAAATCTTATCCCATCTCAGCCAAATTTTGATCTTTAATAATGTAAGTCAGAAGGTTTCTTAAATCAGGAGAGATTAAACCACTCCACCTAGTAAATGGGAAAGAGACAACTGGGTATTTTGCGGTTACCACAATTTAATTTTTCAGCTTTAACAGCAGGTTTTATCACGCTATTTTCCATTTATATCTACATTTATTCCGCCTTCGTACTTACACTGGTCAGAAATCTGTGCATTTCAGAAAACGTTTTGGATCTGTCTGCTGTCACAAACTATTTTTACTAATTAAAACAACAGCAGCAAGAAGGGGGTCCCCTTCCTGAAGATGAAAACAAACTTAAACATGGAAATGCACAATGACTGCACCCGCCACGCTACGGAGGATTCATGACAGACGCAGCCTGGTGACAAATCTATTTTCTACTCTGCAGAGGCTTTGACATTTGCGAAGAGATACCTCTTCTGAGATCTGGGTTGCACGGTCATTCTTTTAAGGCTTTTCAAATCTACCGTAATTTTTTAATTCACTCAGACTTCCACAAAACCAATTTTATCAATTTTATTATGATGACCTGAGAAGTCACCTGAGCAGCCCCAGGACCAAGACTTGCCCGTGTTCTGCCCTGCACAAAAGCCATGCTCCCGGCAGGCCCCCACACGCCAGCAGACTATCGCCCCAGCCAGACGACAACCCACAGCTTAAGGCTCCAACCATTCCTGGACAAAGAACAAACCCTCCACAGCAGAAATCCCACTGTATAACACGGGGAAAAAGCTTGTCCAGGTGGAAATAAATTCATACCAAATACTCCCAACCCCGGCTTCATTCTCAAAACAAGTATGATGCTCTCGGGCCTCAGCATGCTGAAGGCGTGGGTTTTGTTACTTGGGCAGCAAGTGCTGCGAACAGCCACCACATCCAGCAAATCTCGGCAAGCCCTGGGGGCCGTCCGAGAGCGGCTCTCCCCTGTGAGACAGCACCAGCCCGAGCCCGGGAACGGTGCGGGAGCTCCCGGCCCTGCTCGGTCTTCGGCCCAGGCCGGGCCCCATGGCGGGGTGTGGGTCGGTGGGTGTCCCTGCCCCTCCCCGGCCGGGCCCGATGGGGATGTGTGCGTGGGAGGAGGTCCTTGTCCCTCCCGGACCGGCGCTGGGGAGGGGTGGGAGGGTCCCTGCTGCCTCGGCCGCGCGTCGGGGAGC
>VYZW01045165.1:0-17531 GCA_013401315.1 Balaeniceps rex
TTGAAATACAAGTTTCTCTTGAGACCAGGTTGAGCACATTTTTTTGCTTATGTTTTGTACATAGCATGATGGTAACATTTTTAAGAAATTATTCACATTGTGTGGACTAGTTACAGATATGAGCTATAGTTCTTCTTGTTCCTTGCTTCCATGGTTTGTAAACCCACGTCAACAGACCATTAAATATATATCTCTCTCAAAATACTTTCACAGCAGTGGTTGCTACATTATGTTTTGGGTTCTCCCACTACAGTTACACTTCGCAAGATTGTTGATCTGTACTTCCTGTAATAAGGATTTCCTCTATGTGCCATTTGACAACTCTGGTTTAGTACTGACACGTATAACCAGAAATAAACTCCATATAGATGATTTGTCTCTTTCTTGGAAGCCCAGCTTGAAACCATTAATACTTGAAGAAAGATTGTATTGGCAGTACCATGCTAATTTGTTTATGAAATAGGTAGCCACATACACAGGAATGAAAACATTATATAATCAGGTGTGAAAGGCCATTCTCTTTTACCTGTATCCATACATCATATGAAAAATAGTAAGAAGAACTACTTAAGAATTTAAAACTATTTAAAACAACTCTCTATATTTTCTCTCTTTAAAAATTGCACTTTAAATAAGCCCATTCTAATTTAGGAATTTGGTACTAGAACTTTCACTAAAGAAGGGGTGAATCAATTTTTAATCAGGTCCAGTAAGTTCATATTGTGCCATAATTAATAAGTAAAATTAACAGAGACAATTTAAAATTCATTAACATTCAGTGAAAAAAATTCAATATAATCACTTTACCAAGTTGTGCAAAACTGCATTTTCGAAAAAACACTTTGCTGGCTAGAAGGTTAGAAGATCTTCTGGTTAGAAGATCATAAATAAATTTTTGCACACCCTTTTACTGCAATGTTGATGAATCAGTGTTAGCATTAATTAATACACTTGCATAATTTTAATTCATGAAAGTAAAAATTGTATGTGAGCATGTTTTGCATAAAACTGAATTGTTTTGATGCTTAGTGATCTTTGTGTTTGCTCCATTGTAATGGTGTTAAAATAAGTATACATAATATATACCTTTAGACAGTCATGCCAGTGAAAAGATTAGAAAGTTCAGTCNTAAATGCATATGCTATGACTTTTCCAAGGTCTATGTGAAAAGGACTCTTTTTTAGGGAAAGTGATGCTAAGCAAAAAGACTAGACATTCTTATTTTCTTATTCTTGGATAATGTCAGTTAGGTAAGATTTAATACATGTCTATAAGAAAATCCAAAAAGTAAGTCTTCCTTTTCTCTGCTTTTATGATTATCTCAGACTTTTTAGGCTTGCTGGTGCCTGCTCTTCCATAAGTTCATGTTCTCTTTTGCTTTGAACTTTTAACATTTTTTTCACTAACAAGGTGAGAAGCTTTCTCAAAGTTCTTTAGTATTCAGTACTTTTTGACCTTTTAACCATTTCTAAGACTAGTGAATGCTAAAGGAAACCAGAATGAAGCAATAAGTGAACATTGTAACTTACATTTTATATGCAATTTTGATTGACTGTGTTAAGTCAATGTCAATATAGACTATTAAGGCTTTTAAGTCAATAAAATTTGATGTTTAGTATGTACATAAATTATTTTACATTATACTGAGAATTCAAAGTACCTATATAAATCTGTGGTTTGTAGCAGCTTTTAAACAGAGAATAGGATGGATTCAACTCACACTGATATTGATATGAGTATGGAAATCAGTTGAAGTGGGACTTTTGAAGTCTCAGGGAACATGAAAATTGAACATGTAACCTGAGTGTTCAGTGCTTAGTATTTTGAATGCATCCTGTCAGCCACAGCACATGTTCCAAACATGCTGAAAGCTCGCCTAAGACTTAGTGCCTCTATAAGATGTATTACACGTTGACTCGTACATGTCCTATATGGAGCTCTGGTGGGAAGCGGAAAGGACCGTCCGGTTTACATATTCTAATACTTCCCCATGGGAAGTACAGTCAGGGCAGTTTATTTCAGGTGTATGTTTATGAGGAACCCACAGTATGATACTAAACCTGTGATATCAATGTAATAAAGAAATTGAAAGGTCTAACCCTATGGTGATCAACGTAAATCTTCCTTTAATTTGTTCTTTCTGTCACCTCTCTTTTGTACTTTGAGAGGATTCTCGCTCTCACTCTGGATTATTAGTCTCTGTAGCTGTGCTCTTCACTTGGATTCTCATTATCTGCTAGAATTTGGATACAACAAGTCTGCTTAGATTAAGGCAGTGCTTTGTGAACACAAGGGTAACCCCTATCTTGAAAGAATGAACAATCCTCTTATAATAAGGGTCAAGACAACAGAGAGCGATTAAAAGGACATACTCATAATATGAGTCATTGAGAATGTAATGAACTGCAAAGTCATGGTGCCTTGGAAGTCAAATTTCCCAAATTCATGTCTGGTAATTAGAGAACAAGTCCCTTCTTCTGTTATTATTACAAGATGGCATTTCTGATTTCACTAGACCTTTTCATAGTGCTTATATTTCCTGAGTAATGCTCAAAACTCACACTAGATTAGCATTGCCAGCTAATTTATTAAGTTCTGCCTTTTGTTCTTCATAACATTTGCTCAGCAGGGTAATGAATAACCAAAATAACCAGTTCATACTTTTGACTTTGCCAGTAAAACCAGCATGATATCTACCCCATTTACCCCATACCTCAAAATGAATGAAATTAACTTAATGGGATGAAAGATAGACTGCAACCTGGTATGGCCAGTTTTCCTGACCATATGAGCTGCATACCAAAATAAGTATTTCTGGGNTAAGTATTTCTGGGAATGGTTCACAGGAGAGATAACTGTGGCTCCCCAGCCCTCTAGTGCAAGATATGGCCTGGCTGAAGGCACAGCTGGGCTCCCCAGGATGATACAGTGATGCTGGTCTCAGTACTCTCTGTGACTGGGGATTTGGAGCTACAGCAGCCCCTCAAATACAGTACAATGTGAATTAGTAGTGAGAACAATTACTGTTATGTAATTGTAGCAACAATTTTTACCTAACATTAGATAGCTACTGTGGCTTGAAGGAAAAAGACAAGAGATGATACAAGGAGACAAACCACTAAGTAAAAAAAAGCGGTGGGGGGAAGGTGGTCTTTCCAAAAGGCAGGTAACCCCATAAACACAAGTACAGAACAGGGATCTCTCTCTGAAGCATCTGGAAATGGAAAGACATACTGCACGAGATATATTAGATGGTGATGTGCAAGGAGTAATGTCTATGTTAAAGCAGGAGAAAAACCAAAACCTGAGGCTGTTTTATTAGAGGTTTTTCCTTAAGACCCTACATTCTGGAGTAGATCACTCAAAGAATCTTAACTGATATAAATGAAGTACGAGCTAAAGAATTGTTGAGCAGTAATCTATGATAAAATTAATACTTCAGGATGGGAGGTATGTTAGGATTAATTCTTAGAAATTGGCATAGGTGCCTGCATGAATTAGCAACTTTGGAATGACTCAGTTTGTAGAAGTGAACGACAAGACAAATTCAAAGAGAGTTCAAGATCTCAGGTTGCTTTCTTTTCATCAAAGCATTCTTTTTGTAGTAATATCTTCCTGTGTTATATTTAAGCTAGTCTTATTTATATATTTTGGAACAAACCTAAAGAAAGGCAATTAACAGAGGGATTAATTAGCAGTTAGTGCTCGGGATGAGATGTTCTAGGCATGGTAAGAGACTTTTAAGTTCTAGTTTCATAGGTAAATCTATGCCTGCATGCAGTATCACTTTCTCAGTAAATGAGTCCGTTACTCTTGTGTGCACCTGGACCAATTTCCAGTTGTTTATATTATTCATCCATGAATCTCAAATTACCTGAAAAAGCTATAAAACTTGCTCTGGAAAGACCTGTTTTCTCCCTACAGTTCCGTAGTTGGCTGTTTTGGGGATTATTCTTTTTCTGCATCCATCCCCTCAAGGACATTCTTTGAGGAATCTGTGTACCAAAAAATAAAAGCTGTCATGGAAGATTGCTGAGAAGAAACACTGAGGCAGACGTTTTGCAGCATGAGATCTGGGAAGCAAATACAAGTGAACAGTCAGGCATTATTGTGCCCCATGCAGATGGCTCCTTCAGGGAGAGCTATTTTCCTGGGATATGATGGATAATTCCAGGTATGAATGAATTAATTCAGTGGGCAATGAGGATATTTCCCATTTGTGCAGCAGTAGAATGGGTTGCCTCTTGAACCACCAGCTTAGTGGGCCATTGGCTGCCTCTGAAATAGTGCTCTAAAAACTTTTTGATCTGAAAAGATGTGCTTATTATTCATGCTTCTCAGGTGGAAGAGGATTCTCCATCACTGATGCCAATGTATTCATGCTTTATTTCATTCACTATTGCTTCTGACTATTTAATTCACTATGGCTCCTGCCATATTTTCCTTCTGCCATGATTTCTTGCCTGATCACTGAGGTATGGGCTGGCAACCAAACATCTGTGTATGTATCTCTCCCAGGCCATTGGCTCAGGTGTGGCAGAAATCAATGTTATTAATATGCACAATGAGTCACACTACAGTTTGTATGTATAGGTCCTGAAAAAACCCCACAGACAAAATAGTGTCTTGGACAAAGTGCACGTGAGTGGCTAAAGTCTTGGGTCTCGTCAATATTAATGGTTAACAGATTTGTGTAACAACTGTTATAGAAGCAGAGCATAATGGGAACAGTTAAACAGGAATTAACCTCTTTGAAAAGGGTTTGAAAGACATAATGGTGGCTAAAATCAAGACAACATCACTAGGCAACAACACTGTGTTAAATGGTACTTCTGACATAATCCTGGTGCTGAGGAGGGTAGGTTGGAAGGTTCTCCATGCCTTTTGCATAAACTTTAGAATTTTTGTAATGGTATTCTTGTCCTGAAGCTGAGAAGGAAGAGAGTAGTGTAACGGCAGCAGTGGGTGATAGATGGATAGCTATAAAGACCAGTGCCTTCAGCTTACTCACTCAGATGCTCTGTAGTACTGATGGCTGAAAAAGGTGGCAGTGCCAAGTTTTCAGCAGGTGTCCATCACCCACTTCTTTTACCCACCACCAGGTATAAATGTATTAAGAATTCTTAAGTAAAGCAGCAGGCAACATAATTCTTCAGAAGCAGTTATGACTTCTGATAAGAGACCTATAATGTGTGTTCATCTGAATAAATAAATGCCAGCTTCCACAGAAATGTGCTTGGAGTACTGCAGAGGCCAACAGCAAAACTTTCTGAGAATGTATGGAGAAATGAATGCAACCCCCCCACTGCTGGGGCCAGGGGTTTGTTCCTATCAACAGCGAAAAGTTCAAGTGACGTTTGGAAGAAGGGGGCTGTATGTAAAGAAGTATCCTTTCACCCTTTAATTTTCTTCACTTTGAGCATGGAAGGCAACAGTAAGCTCTTTAATAGGGGTGGGGTTTTTTGCACCCATGTATTTGTGTTTAATACACAGAGTATGTATTTCCAGTTACTATTTTTATGGCACCATTGAAAAAAAGATGGCTGCAGAGAAAATACACCTCTTTGTCTCTCCTTATCTTCTTTCCTTCCGAATTACATGGGAAAACCAGGAATCAATTGCTCTTTCTGGCAACGCACAGTGTCTCAGGCGTCTTTACTTTTCCGTATGCAAATTCCCACCCAAAATCAAAGTATTCCGTGCATTGTTCATGTTGGGTTAGAAAGCTCTGGGAAACTGTGAAGAAACATCCTCTCCTTGCCATGCGTATTCCCTTTATCTTTGTGGAGTTCCAAATGATGTCAAAAAGCAAGTTCGTTCTTTGTTTCTTTTTTCTTTTCAATAGCTTTTTTTTCATTGTTGCTGTTAGAATATTAGGCAGAGGGAGTAATTTGACAGGGTAGCATCTTCTTTTTAACCCCAGTACCATGTTCCCTTTTCCAACTTAATAGAGAGCAGAAAAATTACTTTCTCTGCTTGACAGCTGTAACTAACTCCGGTGTCTTTACTTTTCTCTGTGGATTCTCAGTCAAGGTACAAGTATTGCAACAGTCTGTATTGGGTTCACTTAAGTTCTGGAGGAATTAGGATGTTTTTTAAATTTGTTTGTTTGTTTTTCTCTGGGAAGGGAGTCCTCCAAATTAGAGGAGTCAAAGCATTAACTCAAAAATGATTAGTCAAAATGGCTATTGACCAGCTTCTCCTTTGTGGATAAAACTCTTAAAGAGCCGTGCTAATGTGTTATTAGTGCACAGCTGACTTCTCTCAAACGTATTCTTTCAACACACTGTCATGAGATGATGCACTCTTCCAGTTTCCTCCCTCCCCCCCAACTCAGGAGTCACAAATGTGCCTTTATTAATTCATCTTAATTTCTGCAGTATTCCTGAGCTTATAAGTAGTGTAATTGTCAGAAGTTGTAATATTTCTGGCAGAAGTTTTTAATACTTTTTCCCTTAATATCTACAGTTGGCTTTTATCAGAGACAAGGTATTCAGGAAGATGTGTCTTTGGACTGATCAGGTATGGCAGTTCTTTTATACTATGTTCTCAAGTTTGAAGAATAGTTCAGGTTTGGGTTTTTTTTAAGTCACATTGCAAATGAACATACTTTCCTTTTTCTTTCTGTTTGCTAGAGATAAAGCCAAAATGATGATAATATTTGAAAAAATATTCTTGTTTCTTATTATCCATTTGAGGGAAGGGTTTTGTGATTCAAATGGTATGTACCCATAGCCCAGCTGATCCTCTCCCTCTTTGGCTGCCTACAAACCTTTGAGCGCTAAGCATCATAAACTGTGACAATAGTTTCTAAGGTTGTTATGCAGGTACTTGTCCATGGCAAGCTATACAGGAATTTGAATATACACTTTTTAAAGTTCTTTTAATAAAGATTTATATTTTATTTATGGTTTATTTATATGGGTTTTTTTAATCTAGTGAATCCATTTTTTTTTCTTTTGTAATTCTCTGTGACTACAAATACACTGTAAAAAGGTACTTATTTCAGACTGGTAAAAAGCAGGGTTGGTACTGCATGAAAGGTGCAAAAATTTGCTTGGGAGTATTGTGAAGTGTGAAAACAAGAATGTCCAGTAGAAAACTATTTAATACCCATGAAACACATGTTTGTGCTTGATAAGTAAAAAATAATTGTTTCCTCAATGAGTCACTCTTCTTCACAAGTATGTGGGTGACAGAAGTTTCACAGTTATGATGTGAAATCCAGAAGCCTTCAAACCGTTTGCTACAAAAGAGGAAATTCTGCAACTCATTTTTTTCCAGTAAAGTTATCAGAAGCACACCGTTCAATTATCATGGGCATTACATAAAACGATTACTTTCTCGGAACTATTTTGAATACAGATTCAATAATTTCTCTGTAAAGAAAGGACACATTTTCAAGATTGAATTATTCAATTTTGTGAATGAGAAGGAAGCCTTGGGAAGTAAAAATACCTGTTTTCAAAGAGCTAGTCTCAAATCTACTCATACAGCTTGGTCCAACACCTAGTGAAGTCAATGAGAATTCTCTGAGACTTATGAAGAATTAGATACAACAATGTACATCTCTCAGCTAAGTGTTTCTGCAGAAGAGGTAGTTATTTAGTGTGGAGAAAAAAGAGAATGGGTACTATAGAGGGATGTATTGGGTTTGCGTGGCAAGGTTTTGGGAGTGGGGGGGCTACAGGGGTAGCTTCTGTGAGAAGCTGCTAGAAGCTTCCCCTATGTCCGATAGAGCCAATGCCAGCCAGCTTCAAGACAGACCCACTGCTGGCCAAGGCCGAGCCCATCAGCGATGGTGGCAGCACCTCTTTGATAACATATTTAAGAAGGCAGGGTGGAAGGGGGGGAACCTGCGAAAACTGCAGCCGGAGGGAGGAGTGAGAATATGTGAGAGGAACAACTATGCAGACACCAAGGTCAGTGAAGAAGGAGGTGCTCCAGGCGCTGGAGCAGAGATTCCCCTGCAGCCTCTGATGAAGACCATGGTGAGGCAGGCTGTCCCTCTGCAGCCCATGGAGGTTAATGGTGGAGCAGATATCCATCTGCAGCCCATGGAGGTTAATGGTGGAGCAGATATCCACCTGCAGCCCATGGCGGACCCCACGCCGGAGCAGGTGGATGTCTGAAGGAGGCTGTGACCCTATGGGAAGCCCATGCTGGAGCAGGCTCCTGGCAGGACCGGTGGAGAGAGAGGAGCCCACGCTGGAGCAGGTTTGCTAGCAGAATGTGTGACCCGATGGGAGATCCATGCTGGAGTAGTCTGCTCCTGAAAGAAGGACTGCAAGCCATGGAAGGGACCCATGCTGGAGCAGTTAATGAAGAACTGCAGCCCGTGGGAAGCACTCATGTTAGAGAAGTTCATGGAGGACTGTGTCCCATGGGAGAGACCCCACACTGGAGCAGGGGAAGTGTGTGAAGAGTCCTTCCTGTGAGGAGGAAGGAGCAGCAGAGTCAACATGTGATGAACTGACTGCAACCCCCATTCCCCATCCCCCTGTGCCACTCAGGGGGAGGAGGTGGAGAAAATTGGGGGGGGAAGCTGAGCCCGGGAAGAAGGGAAGGGTGGGAGGAAGGTGTTTTAAGATTTAGTTTTTATTTCTCATTATCCTGCTCTGATTTGACTGGTAATAAATTAAGCTAATTTCCCCAAGTCAAGTCTGTTTTGCCTGTGACGGTAATTGGTGAATGATCTCTCCCTGTCCTTATCTTGACCCATGAGCTTTTTGTTATATTTTCTCTCCCCTGTCCAGCTGAGGAGGGGAGTGATAGAGTGGCTTTGGTGGGCACCTGGCATTCAGCCAGGGTCAACCCACCGCAAGGGAAGTTGACAAAGAACAAAATGTAATATGACAATGAAATACCAAAACAACTCCAACATTTCAGACATATGGTGCTCCATATGTCAGCAGTACACTGCATCCTGTCTATTCCTTCTAGGCCGCCTGGGCTTGATCTAGTCGTCTATACCATTTAACTTAGTGGCAAGTGGCATTAAGTATCTTGTAGTTTGGTCATTTTGTCTGGTTGACAATAGCTGAGCAATGTTTTCTTAAGGGTTGAAAGGATATTTAGGAGTTGTTGAGCCAAGCACAAAGTAACTACCTATCCTTACAGCAGGTGTGGGTACTCTCCACAGCACACACTGCATAATCCCTAAGGGACATCGTAGATATTACATGTTGTGGGTGGAAAGGAAGTTTGGCCTCAGACATAGCGTAAAGGATGTGTTAATCAATGGAAACAGAGAATGTTATATAAATTCTGCATGTTGGCCAAGTGATTTGAGTGACCTGAGTGTTGCCCAGTTTACCTGTATGAGTAAGCCACATACCTCAGGCTAATCGTGCCTACCTTGAACAACAGCTTCTAATTAGGCATAGAAATGAAATGGCCGTCTTTCCTGATGTTCCTAGGCAAGATGATTAACTCACACTCCTGAGTGGGACTCTTTGGAAAATCAGACCATGTGCCTGTTTTTCCAATTGTTGATCTGGCTGAGTGGCACGCAAGAAAAAGGTCTAAACTTTCTTGCCCTTATTTCTTACATTGTAACGAAACTGAAAACGGAGATGTTTTCAATTTTCAGTTTAGAAGATTAAACTAACTGTTCAATAACTTGAATTTCTGCCATCTCCTTCTTCTCTGTTATCACTTAGTCACCGTGAAGGCAATCAATTCTTGCAGTAGAAGCCCTAGTCTTAGTGTGATGATTGACATTGTAAAATTGCTTAGGAAAATACTGTTACTGAACTAAATGGGCAACTTCTATTTCTGTTATCCTTTACACAGGCAAATGCCTGCTGGCCCACTAATCTGGACTTGTATCAGGGAAGCCCATGCTCTGTAAAGACAAAGTTTATTTACATTCCTGGGTACCTGTCAGCTTTTTACAATTCTGTCTCCAAGAGACATTTCCTTTAGAGATGTTTTGAAGTAAACTGCTACTAAAATGGGGTCTAGCTTTGCCTTTCAAAAAGTTGCAGCCTTTAAAATGAAAATTATTGGATTATAAATGTTTACGACATGAAAGAAAGTTGACAGAAGAAGTGTTTTGTGCATTAGAAGTCTAAACCTGTGCAAGCATTTAATGGAAATTTTTACCCACTTTCCTGATGATTACATATGAAAGCTCATGCTTTTTAATTTCTTTGCTGGCACAAAACACCTCTTTAATTAGGATTTTAAGATATGATGCTACACATTTGAGGTTATTAAAAAAAAAATTCTGGGACATGTTGATGAACTAGAAAATGGAGATAAATCATGTCACCTTTAACAAATGCATTCCAAAATGTAAAGGAATAGCTACACAATTGATGCAATCAAGCTTTTCCAATATAATGGTGTTTTTAACAAGATTTGAGGGCCTAAAATTGACATAGCTATAATTAAAGTTCTGCAAGCTGATCTACCATGGCATGCACACGTCTCTGTTATTAAGTCCGCTCTACCAAAAAGCTGAAGAAATACACTCTGAAATGTATTTAAAAAAGAAAGCAAGTATATTTATTCCAAGTAGGGATATCAGCACTCAGACAGCTCCTGCAGTGACTGTGACTGGAGTCAGCAAATTAAAGAATGTACCTAAAAAGTTTTAATTGTTTCATTTGTCAGTCTACTGAAGTGATCATTCACCTGTATGTTTGGGTTTTTTCTGTTTCATTTATAAAGCTCTGATTAATGTGGTATGAAATCCTCTTCTGCTTATACTATCTGAAAGAAAATAGTGCTTATAGTTTGATTATGTTTCTTTATGTAATATTTCTACAATTTTCTACCCTCCTATCTCATTCCCTAGTTTGCAGAAACATATTTTCTGTTCTGTCCCCTTCCATTTCACATTTTCTCTACTACGTCTGTTTTCTTATTCAGCATAAATAATCATTTTGCTCTACAGTCATCTAACTTCATTTATATTAGGAATTAATACAATATACCTCCAGGCTGTCTTCTTGCTAGCCAGAACAAAAAAAGGAGACTGGCTTCAGCTAATGAATCATTCCTTTTTGGGAGAAATACAAAGTGCAGTTCACTGAAATTCCATTAAAATCTTAGATATCCATTAAAAGTGCAAGTGTAATATGTTTAAATGCAGAATGGAAGACAGACTGGGCATATGAAAAATGAATGAGCGCTTACAAAAATGATTGTGCTCATTTCAAAAACTGTAAAGGTTACCCTGGAAGAACTCCAAATGTTGTGACCACAACCTCCTCTTAATTTTCAATACTGTGGCCTGTCACAGCCATGAACTGGAAATGGGGAAACTCACTTTTGCAATGGCACCATTGTAGCCTGAGTATTGCATCACCATAAATTCTTCTGCATGGTTGTCTGCTCCAAGTTTGTCATTTCAGTGTTACCTCGAACTTGCTCTATGTATGTCTGTACTATCTCTACTATCTTAATACAATTTTTTAGATTTAAAGATTATTTTTAGCTAAAAAAAAATCTGAATTATCAGTTCTACATTTTTTCCCATTTGCAAGCATCAGACCAGTTACTTATATTTCTCTGCATTCATTTACATTTTTTTTTCCCTTTATAATAGTTACTACAGTTATGTAATTACTCTAGCTGAAAATCTCTAGGATGTACTGGCAAGACTTCAGCCCTTCCATATGGTGATAAATTTGTTCTCTTACAACTGGAATCTTAGTCTTTTGTTCAAAGTGGAGCTTTTAATATTCTAAAGTATTAATTTAAACAATAACCAGACTCTGCTATTCTCTTTCCTAGTCCCTTAGAGCTGCTCAGGAAATTTTTGATGACTGTGAGAGAGGGAAAGTGAAGGGACAGAATGCTGATCTGTTAGGGGGAAAAAAAAAAGATTTGCCCAATAGAACTGTTTTTGACGAATTGCTCACCTGAAAATGCAATGAAGAAAAAGGTGGGTTGGTTGTGTTTTTTTTTTTTTTCTTTCCAATTTTGATAATTTAGACCAAAAATATCAAACAGATTTATTTCTGTCTGTCCTATCAATGACAAGTGACTGCAATTTGGCAGTTGTTATGTCTTCAGGAGTTTCTACAGGATATGTATAATGCAATAAGCTATTCAACATTCATTCATATAATTTTAAGTTTCAAGATGAAATGATCTATTTATCAAAATAAAGGCTCATTTCTAGTGTTAAAGTAGAAAAGAAAACCAACATTTCTAGGCCCAGATTCATCCCATCCTGACATAGAGCTCTAAAATAGTTCAGATGAATCATGACAACTAGAGGCACAGAGCACATGAATCCCTCATGGTGTCTTTCAGTACCAGATTGCATACAACTAAATTTAGATGTCTGAATTTAGGAAAGCAATTAAAATGCCTTGCCATGTCTTCAGCCTACCTCCCCTTCGCTCCAGAGAGGCAGCAATCTGCTGCTGGACCATACAAACAGTGGCTTCTATCCCCGCTGCCCCAATACCAGTTCAGTGCTGTGAGAATGAAAGGCTCAAGGCACTGCAGCACCCTTCCCGACACGCACTTCTGCTCGAGGAGCAGCCACTGCTGGCTTGGTACAACCCTGCGCTGATGCACACACCTCATGCCTGTCCCACAGCATGCACACTCTACTCTCTGTGCAGATAGTGAAGGTCAGCAGGAAGGATAGTGGTGGCCATCCCACAGCAGGCAGCGGGTGGGCGGTGGCCATGTCACAATGAGCAGCAGGTGGGCAGTGGTGACATCACAGTGGGTATAAAAAGGGCTGCGGGGCAGCGGCAGGCTTTAGGTTGGGGGCAGACTGGTGAAGTGAGTGCAGAGGATGAGGCGGGGGAGGACAGGAGGGAAAGGGGTGCCACCTCCCTTCAGGGGCTGGGCCTGGGCCCTGCTCCAGCCCTACTGAGCTGCAGGGCTGTCGGCCACACGTCTGCTGGCCTTAAGGGAGCTGTGGGGATCAACAGCCTTTGCCTGGGGCTGCAAACTCACCTCATCCTGCTTCCCCCAGTTCTCTGCAGGAGATGCCCCAGTGCTGCTGGAGCCATGGATTTTCGGAGCACTTACCATTTGACCTGCATTGTGTCCACCATGAAGCAAAAGGTGCCGGACATGAAAGAGGGCGGTAAGTGAGAGCAAAATACCCACACAGCTGCCTGGCAGGAAGCAAGGAGACCCAGCTGGAAGGGGCAAGTGGAGCAGAGAGGAGAGGGAGAGGTGAGGGCAGGGCTTGGGCTCTCCTCGTCCACTCCAGCCTGGGCTTCCCCTGGAGCTGTGGCCACAGACAGGCCAATTTCTTCTCTTGTACTACTCATACACTGAATAACATGGAATGTTCAGAGTTTGTTCAAAGAAAACAATCAGCTTTAATTAATTCAACACACAAGAATGGAAAATAATGAAATAATCTCCTTATTCTTTGTTCTGGAGACAAGATTGGGGTTGTAATATTGAAATCATGGTTTATTTAATACAGGACCTTGTTATTTCTACGTGACATTTCAATCAAACATGCTAAAGCTGGAAATTGAAAGGTTTCAAATAATTATGTTTAATTACTTAAGCATCATTTAATCAAAATAATCTTCAATGGTAATAATTATTATCAGTCCTTTTCTCACACATACTTAGATATATCGTATTAATATCAACCTTGAAAACTACATTCTAATTTTCTTCTTTAAATCAGCAGTATACCTCAAGTAATTTCAGAATCATCTTTAATCCTTTATATTTACTGGTTATATCTTCAGCAAATGTTATAAAAAACCATAAACCCTCTAGCTTTATAAATCAATTCAGTGTTTCCACCTGTTGTTGATGATTTAATGAGCAGTCATTGGTCAATACATTCATGTATATGCATTAATCTCTTGTACATACTGTCTTTTCAGTTAGGAGTAAAGTTTTTGAACCCAACTATGTCAATGTGGAAGACTTCAAGGTGTTTGAGTCTCCTTTTAAAAGTTGGCTTCATGATAAACTTATAATAAATATTACCTTTTATCTGTAGTTCAGCTAATATTTAGATCTGCTGACTATTTATAATACGTTAAATTTTAAGAATCGGCACTCTCGTGTTAAGTCTGCATTGTAGCTGCTGAGGCAGTGCTATTTGAACAGCTTGAAATGGGTATTGGAAGCCGTCTTGATGCTGGAAGCATGGTGGTTTGTTTGGGTTAATATAATCTGTTAAGAAGCGTGATAAATTAGTCCCTGTGGAGTTTCATGCTATCACAGTTTGACTGCTTCTGGAACCTGAGCTAGTGCATTTTAAGTTATCTTGCCTGGTGAGGTGCAGCAATAATGTACCTCATTAATTCCAAGTCTGGAATAATTTCTCAAGAATTAGCAGAGCTATTTAGGTATAAAGACAAAATAAACAATGGTAGTGAGGAACCCATTCAGTTTTGCTCAATTTCTTAGGGAAGGTTGTTCAAAAAACTCGGCAGCACAGCTGAGCACCATCTTCAAAACAGAAGCTGTGTTTGGGTCGACACTCCCTATATCTTCTAGCCTTGGCCCCACTCTGAGCCCTACATCTGGAGTGTAGCATGGCTTCAAGGCTCTGAGAACTTCAGAAAAGGGTCCCAGTGTCCCTAGGTAGCACAGACACAAAACTGAATTCTGGTTTTGATAATACAGATACAAATTATTATTAAAATGGCATAGGGACACCAGTTATTATGGTTTAAAGTTTGGCCTACTGACAAACAAAACTTGATTTTATACTTTTCCAACATGGAAAGAAACTCAGGGCAAGCAGGGACTAGGCAGTATAACATGGTGATGTATATGGGAGTGTTAGTCACTTTTTAATCTTATTCTGGAGTGCACGTACAAGATACACTGCTACGTTCACATCCGATTTTGAAGTGTAAGACCTATATTTAAAGTCAAAAGAAAACAGCACAGCTGTGGCTTCATTCCCTCTTGACTCAAAATGAATCCCAAAACTTTGCTAGACAAAAGTGGAGTTTGGACCCGAAGCATTATTTGTTATTCAACAACACATTCCTTACACATTTAAAATCAAAAGCCATATTTAACAGCTTCATCTCGGGTAATGTATTTATTTGTCACTGATGCTGCATTAAACACCCAACAGATATGATCAGTAAGGGCAATAAGACTAATAGGAAATTTAAAGTACTGGCTATTTCTCTGCAGATAATAATAATAATCACTGACTTTCTCTCAGATATCACACAGTATAAGTTTGTAAAAGTTGTGGCTATTAGTGGAAAATTAGATCTGAAATATCTGTATTAGTGTCAGTCAGTTAACTCTCACTGCAGTGAAGTAGAACACTGACAGACTGCTGATGTCTACAAAATGATTTTCTATGAAAATGGAGTCCAAACAACCTGTATTCTCATTTTTGAAAATTGTAGATGTATCTGGTGTGTCATTCTGTGACCTGAAAATTTCCCCAGAACCTTCCAGAGCCCAACCTGCTTCATTGCACTGACTGCCTCTTATTTTGACTTGTTCTATCTCCAGTGCACACATGAAGTAGTTTCCTGATCAACAGTCAGTCTTCCACTCCATGGAGGATAATTAATCTGAATTTGAATCTGAATCTGAAGTTTTCACACAAATCTGACTGTGTGAATTTTTTGCAAATCTTTATTCACATATTACACAGTTCTAGATCATTTGCAAATTGTTAGAAATAGTAACCAAGTTTTCACTGAACCCTCTTCCTGGTGCCAGATATGGTCCATTTACCATACTGATGTCCAGTAGCAATAATCAAATGGTATTTTGAGGGGTAAGGAAAAAGTAAGGGTAAAATTCTGAGTTTATTACACAGAACTTAAGATACAGTGTCATTTCTACCCATCTTGATCTCACACCTGATGACTTTCAGTGTGCTGAGCATGCTGTGGATCTCTTTTTTTTATTAAGGCAGTAATATCTCAGTGTGAGATATTCGCCTTCCTATTTTCCTTCAGATCTAGTGTTTGGTAGAATTTCATCCTGCAGTCTCTGTAACAGAAGACAGGTTTGGCTATTTTGGACTTCTATTGGAGTTTAAATATGTCTTGACTTGATCAGGTTTGTTTACAAAGTACTTTTACTACAACTACACCTTTTTTTTACAATGACTTTGCCTAGGTGAAAATATTCTTTATGTTTTGTGTATCCCCTTTCTGATCATGAATCAGAAGATATGTGATGGTGCCACAGTCATATCTCTTCATATCTGCATGTTAAGTTAGTAAGAATTGTTGTACAGCTTTTTGATAGATACCTGTTCACTGACAAATATTTTTTAATGAAGTTTGGAAGCAGTACATATATAGTCTGGACTAGTAACATGTATTATAGTACACCATTACCCAAACTATCTTAACCATCAGAAAAGATAATTTTCTGATAATATCAGAGACCATATAAATATGCATTAATATTAATCCTCAGCACTTTATTACCAATCTTTTCAACAAGTCAAACAGAAGATAAAAGGTTGCAAGCTATGATTTCCCAACTAATGAGAATAATCAGTTTTGATTATACCCTTATAAAAATAGTTAATATTCAAGTAAGTAATAAATCACTCATTCAGTTTTCTATGAATTTTTTGTTAGCTGAGAAAATGGACAAAACCAACTACATTTCTTGAGTAGATTGCCATATAAATAGTACATTTCCATAGAGTGACCTTCCTCACTTACTGAAATAGAGAATGATGGCATGAGCTCATTTAAAATTATACAGTGATCCTGAAGAAAAGAAAATTTGTTAAGATGAATTAAGGTTGAGGAGATATAATACTAACTTTGTGGGAAAATTCTGCAGAAGACCATTTCAGTAAATGCACAATAATCCTACATTAGCTGCCACTTAGAAAGAAACATCAGTGACCTTAAAGGCCTTCTAAAGTTAAAATCTTTTTTTTAAGGCTAAAAAAATGAAATTTTATACACATTAAAATATTCAAACCTGAAATAAGATTGTAAATAAAATATTGGCAGTAATGTTGAATACAGTGGAGATCAGTGAAAGGAATGTTCTCCAGCCATGTGGCACTGGGAAAGAGCAGTCCAAATCCTGTCAGTGGTCACAGTTTGCTGGCTGCTTACATGTGCTGGAGGGGGCAGGGCCTCCCTTTATATCAGAATGCCTAAAGTCAATGAGCTAGGGCACTAAGCAGGAAATGATGAAAAAAGATTTGGGGGTGATCTAGATGATCTCAAGAGGGTGCTGTCTAACCTAAACAATTCTGTGATGAATGAGATAGTTGAAGACTTTAGGGTCTGGGATTTGCTTAGTAAATTTATGTGTAGTGATGAGAGCTACCACAGTGACCATGCTAGCTACACAGACCTGGCAGTGTATCCTCCTCTCTAAACCTGCTACTCCCACTCCAGCAGGCTGTCCTTACTCAGAAAAGTCTCAGAGTGAAAACAGAATGACGTGAAGAGGGAGACAGGGTGACAGGAAAGCAGAGACTGTTGTTTGCTGAAATTGTCTGTGATTGCATACACATGGAAACATCAAAAAGCACTTCTGAGGTTGTTAAGCTCAAATGCTTGTGACTATTCAATAGCACAGATAGATTTTAAGATGGGGAACAGCGAATCCTG
>VYZW01045165.1:25891-37734 GCA_013401315.1 Balaeniceps rex
TATTGTATATACATATATAAAAAAGATATAATCTATATCTTGTATATATGTATATATTCTGTCACCTTTAAAGATGACAGACACTATACTGCAAGTATGGCTGCTAAGTTTCAATACAACATTTCTCTGTGTAGAATAGATACTACCTTTCCTAAGAACAGGAATTATGATCTAGAGCATGAACATTCCTTTGCCTGAAGATAACACTGTTAGTGGATTTATTAATGATAAATAAAACCATATTACCTTTTTCATTTGCACAGAATCATAAAACATTATTTATTTTACTTTGACTACAGTAAGGAGCAACTCATGGAGCAAGTCACGCAACTCCAGACATAACGTATTATTTATTAACAAATTTAATAGCACAGTCAGTTTTACTACTTATGTTCCAGAGCCTTGTATCTCAAAGTTTGTCAAAGAAAGAGTGCTATCAACCTCCATTCTGGTATTAATTTGGAGAAAAAAACACCTTTCAGAAGTGTCAAGTAGATTCTAGTAATAATGAATTGATAATGGCTAAATAAGTTTGAAAATAGCCGAGTGAAAGAGGTCCTTAAAGGGCTTTTCTGAGAATGGAACTATGTTCTTGTTCAAAATGTCAAAATGGGGGCTCAAATATGCTTGTGTTTCTTCTGCAGAGAGAAGATTAAGAGGAAACTGTCATGATAGTTATGGCTAACTGGACAAAATGTTTGATTCTGTGACCAGATCTTTGCATGACCATGATTTTAATCTCTCACTGTCAAAAATCTGAGATATGAACAGGGTGTCTTTACAAAAGTTTTGGCTGTAATGAACTCCAAGAACTTGTAACACTGGTCATCCTTCCTACCTGACAGTGAGGCGTTCTCAGATTTTATTCCTATTTGATACCATTGAAGAGGTTTTGTCTACTGTGAAAAGAAAAATGAATGCTTTTTCACCTCATGCTCTGAGGCATTTCCCATCAATGATTCCAGCTGTCATGATTTGCCTGACGCTAGATTATCAGTTTTCTCTGGTGTATTCATCTCAGTGTATTTTTGAGAAGAATAAAATACTCTTAAGTGTAAGCCAACTAGGAAATGTCACTACATTTATAGTTTAGAGAAATGTTCTCAAGACAACTGAGGAATGGGAGATCAAAAATGTAATGCATTCTTTTTACAGTTATTACGAGAAAATTGAGGTTTTAGCAATTGAGTAGTGGACAGGAGAGTGCAGTTTTCCCTTTTTCAGCCAGGCAATTCAATTCCACAAGGACTCACTGAGTGCCATATGGTGCTAGTGTGATTTTATAGCATCTGAGGAACTAGTCCTGTTGGTTTACAGTCAGCCACTGTTTCAGTGGTGACTCTCAGCCTTGAAGTCATCCCTCAATTCATGTGTTCATTAATTAAGAACGATTCTGAGAGTGCCTTCTTCTTTGTGGCAGCTCAGCTGGTCAGGGAAGTGCTCTCTCTTTGGTCATATCTCCCTCAGAAAGACAGGATGAAAAAAGTTTAGTTTAAAACTTCTTTTGTCTCCTTTCTCTTCCTTCAGAACCCAAGGTGAAAACTAGCTTTGATTAATGGGCAGGACTGTTTACATAGAGAGCCCTGGAGCAGGTGGCTGGAAAACACATGAGTTGCTAGGTGCCTTTGTCAAACTATTTAACTCCTTTTAATCTCAGCTAGTCCCCCTCTAAAACAGCAGGATAGGGGTCAGGCATTTATCTTTTTTCATTAGGCATTATCATTAAATTTCCATAAATGTTCCCAGTGGGCATAGGTTTGCCCTGAGTATTCAAGAAGGTGCCTTTTTTTTTTTCTTTTTTTTAGTGTGAAATTATGTATCTTTCTGTGTTAGAAAAATCACATGCATAGAAAATGGCTCAAAGAGTGTGGAGTAGAGAGCCTGGGGATGGCTCTGGATGACTGCTTAGCAAGTGGGAGAAGCTGCTGAACAGCAGTTGTCATGAAAAATCAGGCTGAAAATTAAGCAGCCAAATAGCATCTCAGCCATGGAGCCAGACAGAGAAAGGGTCGGGCATCAAATAATATTGAAATTCAATACGAACATAAAACATGCATCATTTTTCCTGCTCTATCTATCAAGACTTCTTTCTTACTAATTTGCATTTAATGGGTACAGCCTTAGAAATATTTCAGCATAAAAACCAAGACACCTTTAGTCCCATGGCAATTAAATGTACATTAACAAATCTGTATCTTACCCTAATTCACTGTTGCCATGCATGAGCAGCAGGTGAATGTGTCATCGGGCTTGTTATGATAGTGTTTGAAAGAAATGTCGCATCTACTTTTTAAGTAATTTTTTTCTCATTAGGTTTTGAGTACAAATGAAGTATTATGGTTGGCTGCAACACTTTGTGGGGAGAAGCAGTGGAAGAAGTTAGGTGAATTTTCAAGCCAATTCAAGGTTGCTACAGGCTCTAAAACTGAACAGAGGGAAGTGAATAAAAATTCACTTATTTTATCAAGTTCATCAGTCTAGCTGGTGAAGTTAGCATGTAGTACGTGAGAGTGTACTGCATATTCCTTGCTATGTTATAGGAAACATGATACACCGTTGTAGGAATTCCCTGGTTCATGGAAATGCTTAGTGTGCGCTTTGCATGGGATGTAATTTACTTTGCTTGTAGTGCTTACTAACAATATCCAGAAATATAATTAGTGCACAGACAGCATCACGGTATTACTTGTCTCTACTCCTGAATGATACATCATTTACCCAGTACTCACTAAAGATTGTGCCTACCCCACTGATATTTAAAACATGCAGGAAAGGCAGAATTCTCAGTAGCTGTGGGCTTGTATTTTAGGTGCATCAGCTAAGCAAGCACCAGCACTGAAATGTAACAACGAAAGCAGCAGAATTTGCCATTCTTCTGGATGTAAAACCCACTCATCCCTTGTAGAGATCACTAGGCCCACTTGGTCTTCAAGCAATGTCTGTACAAAATTGCACAAAGAGATGAATATTGGAAGCTGCTGTGGAAATCCCAAGCACTTCATATGTGTCTCAGAAATCACAAACCAGTCCAGAAGTGAATGTGAATGCAAATAAGTGGCTATAATTAATCTTCTACATTACTGTATTATGTGTCCATAGGTTGGCCTAGAATGTAGAACATACAATTAATGACAACTTTAGACTGAAAGATAGTATGACATAGAAAACAGGACATGACCTGATAAATGAAACAAGCCAACAGAAAAAGAGTGAGTGGAGGATGGGTTAAAAAAAGTAATAGGATATAGCTATAGGTACAGTTCACTGCCAGTCAGTTGCATCAGTCACAGCTTGCCTATTGTGTTTTAAATTAATTCTTTAACTTAACTTAATCCATATGATGCAGCTGTTGGGAAATGGCACGTGAAGCATAGAAATCTGCAATCATTCTCTTTCAATTGAAAAAGCTGATATTTTAATATCAGTTCTTACTATTCTCAGGTTATTGTTGTTATTGGTATGAATGAACAAATGAACATATCCTATTTGGTGTAAAAACACATTAGTCTGACAACCTTGATCATTGGAGGGCTGCAAATTAATGATTCACAAGTAGTTTGTTTATTCCTTCTGGGAAGATGCAAAAACTATTATTTTCTAGGTCGCAATCTATTAGATTTTGGCCAAGTTTAATATAAAAAATTAATTACTTTACTGTAGATGATGCTGCTGATAGTAGCAGTGAACTAAAGAGATGAATTAGTGTCTGGTGTGATTGTGTATACACAAAGTATAAGGTAGCATTGTAGATTCCAATATCACCAATATATAGTAATGGCATAAAATATGAATGGCACCAAGGTGATTTATATTCCTCAGTTTGCAAGAAGCCTCAATGCTTGAAGGAAATGGGTATGTTGCAGAAGTACCAAAATGAATAGAAAAGAGAAAAATTTGAAAAAATGAGGCAAACATGGAATGAGAGTAGAGTATAAGATTCTTTTAAATAAATGTTAATCCATGTAAATTTGTGTGGCAAAAGATCAAAAAAAAACCCCAAAACCAAACACAAAACCAAAACCCAAGTGTTCTTTGCTGTGCATAGATTATTATTTGAAAAATCTGAGGAGACATTGGCATACATGAAATTGACTTCTGAGAATATCGACTTGGTTTAATTTACCTGTGTTATATCTGTAATTGACATGGGGAGGATGAACTTCACATGCTAATTCCGTGAAGGGCCCATAACAAATGCAATTACTCAGTTTCAAAATTTTACATTAATGTAAATTTTTAGCACTCTCTACAGATGAGATTGGTTGTAAATTATCTGTCTAATATAATACAGGTGTAAAACATAACTCTACTGGAAATAATGATCAGTATTCTTCCACTCAATTTTTCATGTTTCTAGATAAGATATTTTAGCATAAGCATCTGAAACTTTAAAAGAAAATCAAAAAATTATTTTCAAAGGTCCTATATTTAGCCTGACATTTTGGAAACTGATGACAGATACTTATCATCCTCAGGCATGCAAACTGATTCAGAAATAGAAAGGGAAAGCTCTTTAAACTTTAGATTTAATTATTATGTATGCAAAGAAGACATTTAACAAATAATTTCATTTTATTTTGTTTTATTTGTTTCAAGTATAAAGTTTGGGCTTTTGTAGTTTTTTGCAGAGTCTATATTGCTTGAGTTCCAAACAGGTATTGCTGCTAAGATACAAAACAATGAGCAATCCCTGTTAATGTACTGATAAATCTTTGATATCTTTACATTTTTTACTATATGTTACCACTTAGAATAATAACTCATTCTAAACCCAAATTGTAATTAATTGTATCTTTGTGGGGATTTTATGAAAAATATACTTAATGGAAATATATCAGAAGTAAATGTAGAAATGCAGAATAATCTAACTTTTCAGTTCCAAATGGTAGGGCATGGAGGCAACCCTTTATGTCTGAGCACTTGCATTCACAAACACAAATTAAAATTTCATCTTTATGCATGTAAGATTCCACGGCTTGTTCTCTTCTCAGTCGGGAGGAGCTCCTTGCGAGCGGGCACCCTTGTATTCCTATGTTGCATAGCTGCCTGCGGATGGCCCAGGGCTGCTGGGAGCAGCGAGAGCCTTGGTGGTATCAAAGTCAAAGGCCGAGGCTTTGCTGAGCGATATGTGGGGATGGAAGGTGCAGAGCTGCAGCCTGTGGTGCCATGGCAGGCAGAAGATGGCATCAATGCATGCAACCTTGATGCTAGTCTTTTTCTAGAAGAGAAGGGGAAGAACGAGAAAAGTAGAAATTTGTATTTGTATGCTATAAAGATATATCTATACAGACCATTCTTTCTGCATTTGTAAGATCATAGAGATTGTTCATGCAGCACATAAACAATCCACTTCTGTCACCTGTCATAGTACAATGTCTGGGCAATCTAGGTGCTTTGTCCAGGGACTTAGAGCTACTAAACCGAATACTGGAAGAGCTGGAAGGACATATAAATCATTCTTTAAATACTCTGAAATGCTGTCATTTTGTCAACTTGTTTGTCACAAGTTCATATGCAGTCAGCACCTATGGAAAAGATGGGAATTGAACTCTGTCGCACAATTTAACACAATTTGTCTGAAAGCAATGTGACTTCCCAAAGCCCTGCAACATGCAAGCTTTTCTCATCTTTTACTTTTATTGATATCCTAGTGGTGGAGCTCACCCTTTGTGAATTTTTAAACAGAGGCTTTAAGCAATTTCTGAGTAATGATAATGTGAAAATTTTTCAGTGAAGCCTCTTCCTCCATTTAAATGCTTTTTATATGGTTGGGTTTCTTTTTTGCAGGTGAACTTCTGTGGAATGGTTACATTTCAGTGGAATTCTCTATTTCACTGGAGAATATAATCATATTCTCATAATTCTCATAATAATTTCATTTCATTGCTTTCTGTAAGCTTCCTGGAAGCACCTGAGAAAACTTGTACTTCCAGGTCTTGTGAGATCCAGGTTTTCCTTGAGGAGCCATCTATGCATCTAGAGTTCATATCCCATGAAGTATTTATACTCTCTTATGGCTGAAATCCTCTAGTATATCATGGGAAATGCACTATAGTGTCCAGTCTCTAGGGTGAAAGAGGGCTAAAGATACTGAAAGCACAATTCCCACAGATTCATACCCCATAACTTCCTGATCATATTTAGAAAAACAATCAAAACTAAATGGTTTTGAATGAAATTTAAAGATTTGGGTGCAGAAGAAGAAATTTATATCTGCCTTTGTTGTTCCATTCCCAAATGTAATGGAGAGACGCTTCAGAACATATTATACACACAATATTTGAAAGCTTGTCTGGATAAGTCTTTATCTGAATTTCTTACAAGTACAAAACCAAAGCCCTTCTCCCTGATGTTCAGATCATTTACTATCGTATTCTGCTGTACATGTCCTGTTGCAGAGCTGACAACCAGTATTGATAGAACAGAGGCAGTGTGCATATCAAGAGCTCTTTCTTCACTTTGCATCAACCAAAGTGCTTACACACTTGATGTGAAACATGGCAAATCATGGGGTAGTTAAGTTTCTAGTTCTGTCCAGTCTTTGCTTTCTGTGCAGGCTGTCAAAATAAATTACAGTATCAGATTTCACGAAGATTTTCTGTGGTTAAATCTCCCTCTCAAAAATGTTCCCTCTCCTGAAATTAAGATAAGATAGGAGCATATCAACCTATTTTTAGGTTATTTGTGTGGTAAATCAAAACAAAGAAAGATCGTGAAATTCATTTGGTTTAAGTTTAAAGGGTGTTTGCTTTTTATACTGGTATGGCATTAGTTGTTATCTTTAAATACTTAGCATAATCACTTCTTGCCTAATAATCCCTGATTGCACTTGACTTTTAAGTTTACCTTTCCTGATTAGAAAGCCAGCTTCATCAAGTCAAAAATAGGAGCCAGGAACAAAATTATCATAAAGTTAATTTATTTAGGGGAAGGGAAGAGATGTGGGGCGGTGGCGTGTGAAAGAGAGAGGAGAACCTGAGACTGTCTTTAATGGATGCTTGCAAAAAGAGCTCCATTTTCCTGATGCCTAATACTTCTCAGGTAGAGGCATTAGGGAGCAAAATTATCTGGCTTGGACTATCTGAGTTTATGTAGCTGAAAAAAGTAAATCTACTTTTCTGGTGGTTTATATACTGAATTTCTGTAATATATTCCAAAAATATATGCATATAGCTCCTTGAAAAAATTTAAAAAGTGAATTAAAATGGAGTCAATACATTATCAAGAGGTAGATATTAAGGGACAAACTGCCAACTGTGAGGAGTCTTTAAAAATCATTAAAAAAACCCCCAACATCCTGTATTTTTCCTTGGACTTTCAAAAGCTGTTTTGAACAACATCTCCTTTAGCAGATGTTCTGACATTCAGATAAAGCTTGTTCGTATTAACTGAGTAGAGTTATTTAACTAAAATATATGGACTATCCATTTGCTGTTCTCCAGCAATTGTCTAAAATAAATATACCTGCCTTCCACTCTTTCCTAAACATTTTTTTTTTCTCTGACTGGAGGGGGACTTATTGAAAGAGAATAAATTAGTTCAGGGGGAAAAAAAAGCACCCAGCAGCATTTATTATGGCACCTGAAAGTCAGTAGTGCATACTATTTTTCTGAAAGTTAATGAAACATATAATTAGAATTCTTTCTGATGTTTTGGGGGGTTTTAACTATGGAATGTATGCACTGTGCAAGCAGAACAGCTAAGCAGAACTGTATCACTACTCAGAATTGGAGCAACTAACATGCTAAGAAGCGCATATACTTTTAGGTCATTTCTGTTTCAAAGAGCTTGTATCCAAAGCACAGTGCTTTTGTTTGAGACTATTTGAATGTTAAGATGGACAGTACTGGCATTTTCATATTCCTGTATTTCTTCCTCTCCTATTATAAGAATGAAGAAACCAGAATATTTTATAAATAGATTGAACATAATTTGTCCTGCTTGATATTATTTTATTTTTATCTGTAAGTTCATATGCAGCTAAAAAATTTAATTTTTAAAACTTATTATGTAAAGCCTCCCTTTAATGGAATTATTATGTTATAAGGGTATTGATGTTAATGAACATGTTAAGGTAGTGCAGACTGTGAGAGACAGAAAGAATAAATCCCAATCTGCAGCATCCCCTTGAAAACACAGCAGATGAGTGAAACTAGACAGAGACGTCCACAGAGATCTTCATATGTGGTTGCAGTATAAGGATTCCCAAAGATAGTTCAAAACTGGCTATGTTAAAATCCAGTTCTGTTGGAAACCAGAATCATTTCACAGAAGGATGACAAATAAAAGAATTTATCTTAAATTGTGAAAATTTGCTTTAATGGCTGTTACTAATGATGAAAGAATCTGTATTAATAATTACATCTGCTTTGGCCATGCTTTGTGAGTCGTATGAGCATCAGAAGATGCTTAAATACTTGTGATTGATAGATCACAAGAAGTAAAGGCTGGGAAGAGATGGTGATATCTGTCCAGGTGCTGTGAGAATGGCTATACAAGAAGTCTGTCGTTCAAGTAACCTACTCAGGTAGGAGATCAAAAGAAATGTTTCACCCAAATCCTGTCAGACTTAAACAAGAAAAGAAAGGAGCAAAGGGCTGGAGAGAGATTTGGGTGAAAGTGAATATTGCTTTCATGCAGATAAAAGGGGCCTGAAGTTGAGGAAGGGATGTAAGCAGAGTGCTAAAGAGACTGTACTGCCTCTGGTGTATGTGTGGAGCTTCTGGGATGTTATTTATTTTGCTGCAAGGCTACAGAAGAGTAGTGTATGAATAAAAAGATTGTATGGCTGAAGCAGGTGTATAAATTTAGTTGTGGAGCTAAGCATAATATCCAGTGGAGAGGCAGTAGGAGTGCCTTAAGGTCAAGAAGGAGCTATGGAAGAAAAGGGTGAGCAAAGGTGTCTAGCAAAGGCTTAGTGAGAGCAGAGGCTTTGGGTTAATGCTGTTTTTTTCCAGGGCCAAAGCTCAGAGATCCTCACTGGAGAGTGGTAGGTATTTACCCACTCTGTTCAGCCGGTAGCATGCATGTCTTTAATTAAAGTGATCTGTGTATGTTATAGCGTTGAATATTTGGCCAAATGGATACTGGATTGCTAGGTTCATAAGTAAAGCCTGTATCTGTACTGCTCAGCACTACTGGATGGGTAGTTCCAATAGCAAAAAAGAAAAAGATACTCCTAAAAAGATATCCCTAAAGCTAAATTCAAGTCATTTCTGCATAGCAATACTTTAACAGGAATTTTGTGACAATGTGAGGTGCAAGAAACTTTGGATCTGCAGCTGCAAAATTCTTGAAGCAAACAATAAGGCTGGTCCCATGTATCATCCAGCCAGCCATTTAAGAAGACAGACATTTATGTGGGTGTTCAGAGTTAAAGTTAGGGGAAAATACTTAAGAAATTCAGAGTAATATTACCAGGTGTTACTACAGAATACTTCAGTACATCCTGATGCCAAATGCTCCCCACCCCAGTTGAGATATGACTATTTTCTATTGTGTAAATCTAGAGGAGGTAAACCTAATGCAAGCTATTGGAATATAAGTGTATATATAAAATATGGTTGTATTGTAGCAGCAAATCCACATGGAAAAGGAGGGGTTTCATTTTGCATCTTTAAAAGACAGAAGAAATATTCTTTTCCACATTTCTTAATTTCTGCAACATGATTATTTTAATGATAACTCAAAGCAGTCTTTGTGGATGTCTGCTACTGCAGCCCTGTTGTCTTTAACCAGGAGCTTGCAATAGGTAGGAGTGGGATACTTCAGCTGTATACCCAACAGTATGCCTACGAGTGTAGTCCTCTATTGTTCCACTTCTTTCAGTCTCAAAGAATTTTAATTAAATTTACTGGGGAGGAAGGGCACACACATTTGCCTGTAGCATTACTGTTCTGATGACTGTCTGTATTCAGAGGAATGTTTCATTCAAAGCACACTGCAGATATGTTAAAAAAGGAATAAGTTGAAATTATATATAGCTTATATAGGCTTCTATAGCAAAGCTTTTGATTTTTATCTTCTGATCAGCATGTACATCTCTGAGAAAAAGAATTAGAAATGGAAATGCAGCTTCTGTCTGATGCTAATGTTCACTTTCAGTCTCTCTACCAGAGAAATGGAGGTACAGAATATACATTAATCAGCAAACTTGACACCAGGAAAATTCCTAAAACTTTCTAGGTAGTTGAGAAGTTGCTTTTTAGCTGTCTTTCTAGGTGAAGATTCCTAACGTTTTTTCAAAACTGGTATTGTGGTAGGCAGGTCTGCTAGAAAAAAGGCAAGAAGAAAAAAGGAACAAATGGAAAAATTAAGAAGAATCACGCTAGTAAAATATCAGTAAGAGCCTAGAGTTTGGATCCCCCTAGCCTCACGTGGTCAGCATAGTTTAGGGATCAGACAGAGGCTGAAGAGATATTGAAGGCAGCAGTCTATCACCTATTGGTCCTTTTTGGCTGTCCGTCCTGTTATGCCTCTTAATTTACAAATAAGGAGGGCCAGATGGCAATTTCGTTATTGCTCCTTTGTTGTCTACTTAGAGTTTTAGATTCTCATACAAACTGAAAACTTGGCTATAATTTTGTTCTTGTCCTCAGGAACTGTTCTTTTTAATTTTAAATTGCAGTTTGTACCAGTCTATTTGATTCTAAGTTTTGATGACTTCTGGCTGTAATATCGTGTTTCAGGTTGCACTAAACTTGCATTGAGGCATCTAATCTAGCAGATGTTTTCTGCAATGATGCCCTTTTCAGTGTTTATACCAACAGAACTTAAGCCAGGTTATAAAGGAAAGGAATCAGAAAGGGCTTCCTTCATTGTCTTCCCTGCTGCTCTATCTCTCTTTCAGAGATGCTGGCCACTCTGGAAATGTGTATGGCTGGGCTTGATTAACGCTAAGGAAATCTGAGTTTGTTTAAATTTAAAATAAACGTATGTGTTCACAAACTGATACCGTTACCCAGGTAAGCCACGATGCATTATGTTGTGTCGTGAAAAGAACCGTAAGTGTATGAANGGCATCTAATCTAGCAGATGTTTTCTGCAATGATGCCCTTTTCAGTGTTTATACCAACAGAACTTAAGCCAGGTTATAAAGGAAAGGAATCAGAAAGGGCTTCCTTCATTGTCTTCCCTGCTGCTCTATCTCTCTTTCAGAGATGCTGGCCACTCTGGAAATGTGTATGGCTGGGCTTGATTCACGCTAAGGAAATCTGAGTTTGTTTAAATTTAAAATAAACGTATGTGTTCACAAACTGATACCGTTAACCAGGTAAGCCACGATGCATTATGTTGTGTCGTGANTAGAATAGCTATGTTGTGTCGTGAAAAGAACCGTAAGTGTATGAAGTGCTCCTTACCATGTAACATGTTGAGTCATTAAAAGCACTGAATTTTCCACATGCACTCACTGCTCGCAGATAATTTGATGGCATTTTATGTAAATGTTGAAGAAAGAAAATGCTGTATCAGCCACATAGAAGGAGCAGGCTTAACCCTGGACAGGATCAGAAAAGAGGGCACTTCAAAGTGCTCAACTGCACCTATGGGCTCCCCTCAGAAAGAACGGGTTGTGTGAGGATAGGTGATGTGCTCCTCAGTGAGCTTTTACTAGCAAATTCAAGCAACAGGGTTACGAGCAGGTTAAGAGTGTGTTTAGACTTGTCAAGATGAGTCTCTGAGCTAAAAAAAGTCACTTGGACATCTGATGGATGCCCATATTCATCAACCCTCAAAATATTCTTGGCTCTAATTTTGATTTTAACTTCATCATAGCTATTCTATGAAACAGAGAATTTCATGGGAATTTTGATGTTTGACTTTCCCTAGAGCATATGCTCCTC
>VYZW01045166.1:2906-14187 GCA_013401315.1 Balaeniceps rex
AACACAAAACATTTCTGTCATAATCTGCTGAATTTTTATCTAATGTGTTTTAGTTTTCTTAGAGGTTTCAACTAATTTGCATGTAATCTCTGTTGGAGAACATTGGCAGTATGCCGTATAACTACCTTTTTGATTTCCCCACCTTAACTGCCCTTTTCTATTTCTCCACCTTTTTATAATTCTATCCATGAATTTGTTTGTGCCTAAAATTTTCCTTAAGGCTAGTGCTGACACAACTTGTTCTATTCTTATCTGTTTCTATGGCACTTCATCCTTTATTGCTTGGTATTTTCTTACACAATCTTCTATGGTTGTTATGGCAACAATAAATAGCAAATTTGTCAATTTTCAAGCAATATTGCTTTCAAAATTTTGCGTGATATTAAATTGCTGAGCAAGAGGTGAAATATTTTCAGCGTAGTTAAGAAAATTAATATGATTAAGTTAAATTACCTTGTAGTTCTGCAATGTTGCTGCGTCTAGGCAAGGTGTTAAGCACTGTGATGCTACTTGGGAGAGTATAAATAGAATACTGTGGAAGGAGTAGAAATTGTTAAATTACTGAAACTACTAGTTTCCTATTGTTATTCTAATGGCCAGGATCTGGTAAATGTGACTGGCCTTCTAGCAACATCATCATCAACCAGGTTAGTCGGCATTTAGTTCATAATTACTAGGGTTTCCTGTGCAATACAGACCATCAGATGGCATAAGTACATAAGTACAAACAGAATGAAAGATGTTTGCAGATATTCATGTCAAAAACAACAGAATGAGATATTTCTCTTAAGGTTGTGTTTAAAGCAAGAGGGGATACTGATGGAGGAAAGAGGAATGTGGTTTGAGATTGAAATGGGTGAAGACTGCAAGAAGCCAATACCTCTGTGAATGAGTGTTTGAAGTCAGAATCGCTAATGAAAATGGAAGCCATCAAAATTACTTATTTTAAAAAATGAACAGATGGACCAGGTCCACAGGTTTTTTTGTATACAACATGATTGTGTTACTACTTTGAAATACCTGTTCATGTATTTGGGATTTTAAAATATTTTGAAGTCACTACTTGCATTCATTGTGCCTTATAATAGAGCCTCTGGTGAATTTGACATTCACTGTAGCAAAATAATTTGCTAAAATAAATTATTTTTTGTTTTCTCCAATATGTTTGATTTTACAGCATTGGGAACTCTTGTAACTTATGCGATATTTGTAATTTCAACTGTGTGCACAAATGTGTGTGTGTGTGTGAGATTAAGTAGGAATATTATAATGAAAACCTTACCTTTTCAGTGCCGTCAAAAAAACCAACATAACATTGCCTTCTTTGTGTCTATAGCATTCTTAAATTGTTAGTGTAACTTCTCTGATGATAGGATGCTAGGACATCTAGTCTTTGATTGCACTCTGATTTCAGACCATAAGAATGCGAGTCTCCAGCTGTGTCAGCAGCAGTGCAAGTCTCAAAGACAGTAAGCAGAAAAAGAGGTATAATTTTTCCCCCATCCAAACCTGAGCTGGCAGTTTGTTTCTTCTGGGAGAAAAAAATTGGCTAGTCGGTCCACTGCTCAATATGTGTGGTAGTTCAACAAGGCAGTTTGTATTCAAAACGTAACAGCTTTTCAGAAGATGGTGTCTTAAAGCCAAAAAGCCACTTCTCTGTCACCAATAGAATCTACCTGGAAAAATCACTTGAGTTTTCAAATGAAAATACATCTCTTTCTTTTGAGTGGAAAGGGGAGAGGAGACCTGTGCTGGGGACTCTTTAAATTATTATGTTTCTGAGGTTCTTCAGACTTGTTGCTGTATGTTAATACCAGATTTTAAACTATTTGAACTGGTGCTGTTTTCTGGTTGTGACGGTATGTAAATGTTACAAAGATACTCCTGATTTTTTCCTCTCTGCATCCTTCTGCCACATAAGGTGAATTTCATTAACATCAATTCAAGAATGTATGCTATATATTGATATGTCTTTCTGAGAGTAGTTTTTCTTCAACAGTAAATCCTAATGCCCACATCCAGACATGTGCAATAACTGAATCAAGAAGTAATCCATGTGCGTTGCTAAATTCATATTAAATATAGAAAGTCCAGGTCAGATATGCAATCTTTTTGACACTAAACCTATGTTTCCCTGCATTTGTTTGTGCTCATGCATATGCATCAGATCTGTTGATGATGAGGGAGTTGTTCATACCCTGTCTATTCTTACAGACCCTGAACAATGACACTTAATGTGTGACCAGTCCCATTAATTTGTACTTTGTCTCTCTTCAGTGTTATGTCTTTGAATGCAGGATACTATTCAAACTGAGGAATAGATGTTCTGTAAGCAGAAACCCCAGTGAGGTAGTCTAAATAAATTGCAAGAGCATTTAATAACCTTAACGTTTATATTTTCATCTTTACTTTGGAAAAAGCACTGCTCTGAAGATGGTCAAAGCAATTGAACTGCTTTTACCAGGCACTGTAAATTGAAATCAAATTTGGCTTTTAATTATTTCTGAAAGCACAGTTGTGAAACACATAATTTTATTTAAAGATGAGCCTGTGAGCTGTATAGCAGTTGACTGCATTGAGCACAGATTTTGTTCGAGTACTGACACCTTGCATTTGAGGAATGCATTTGTCTGGCTCACACTTTCCTTATCCTTTTTATATGGTCGAGGAATGTCCTGGATGGATTGTTTGGCATGAGTCGGAGCTTGATGGGAGCTCTCATTATTTCCTGCCCTGGTAGTTAGGGTTGGAAATAATATAGATGAGGCCCTTGGTTCTACTTCAGTTTCCAAAGCATGAATACTAAATCAATTTTAAAACCTAGATTAAATTCCCAACAGTGTTTTTCTGGGGAGTGGCTTAAATTTGAAGTTACAGACACTTGAACGTTACAGATGTTCAAGTGCACTATGTGTAGCATTTCCATTGTTGATGTACTATGCAACAAATAAGATTTTATCATTATTTTCCTTGATGGATTTTAAGTCTAGAAAACTGAAGCATAATTGAAACCTAGATAATCATTCAAGAGATGAGTTGGAAAACCAGCAGAGAGGCCAAAAAGATTCTATTGAGACTTGGGTCACATCATAAGTGTTTGCAGAGCTTGTACCATTCCCTAGTTGTGGGCTATATAATTGACATAATTTACTCCAGAGATGTAGAAGTGGAATAGTGAGCACTATAAATTGGGACTGGGATTAATAAACAGTGTCGGCACAAAAGCTTGCACAGTACCTGTTTGTACTGAGTAATAAATCACAACTATATCTGCAGATTATAATCTGCAAAACCTAATTAAACAAACTAGTGGTGTTCTGTACTCTGTGACAAAACAAATAGATCAAATGCTGTAGACCTTCCTAGGAGATAGTACTGTGAAGGTAAGAAAGAACTGTGCTCATTTTTGGCTTGATCGCATTAATGTTTGAGTCATAGACAAAATATTTGATAATAAAGTATTTTTTGGCAAATGATTTTGGCAGTTCTAGACTCAGTAAGTGAATATGCCACTGAATCATTGAATTTTGTTCAATGAATAAATGGAGTTTCTAAACTAAGACAGAGTGAGCATCACACTTTTCACAGGGCATACAGCAAGGCAGTAGCTGTCTACTAGATCTAGACCATCATCAGGTTAATTAAAGGCTATTTGATAGTCAGTGTTTATTTAAGCTGTGTTTCACAAACGTGGAGCTGGTGCATTTTGACAAAAGAAAAACTAAATCCACTTTAAGGAACCAGCTGAAACTGCAGTATCTGTCTGATTGGTGTGATGTGTAGATAAGACTTCAATAGAAGGCAGCATTAGGAAGAGTCAATAAACTATTGTTTAAGGTGTAAAGAGATTTTTAAAAAAATCTCAGTTCTAGAGCACAACAAAAAAGTTTCCTAAACAATTTTAATCAGTTTTTAGAACATCAAAGTTGTCATAAGCAAATGAAATCTCCAGCCCCTGCGGCTGGTGGGGTGCTGAACAGGAGCAGTCCCTTCTGTTGTCCAGGGACTCCATGGGCCATGCCACTGCTGTTGGGAGCCCAAATCTTCTAGCAAGCTGAGTTCTTTCAGTGCTTAGGAAAACTGTGAACCACATCAAACTAAATAGGTAGTCAGGCAGTTCTGTGGGGGGAAGAAGGATTTCCAAAAAAATGATTGAGGAAGGAATAAAGAAAATTTGAGAAACTATGGACCGAGACTCATTCTTAAAAGCTAACAGTGCTTCTGTTAAATCCTTAAAGTTGTACAGAAAATGAAACTTGCTGCTGTCTAGCAAAGATGCCGGTAGCCTCGGGCTGGGGGATTGCTTCTCCCCTCCCGAATCGCTGCAGGTCTCTGTGCAATGTCCACATGTTGTGTGTTGGTGCTTAAGCTCAGGTAGGCTTGGCTGTCGTCCTCTCCCAAGGCGGTAACCCGTGGGCCTTTCCTGAGGCAGGGATCTCTTCTCCCTGCTGCAACTAACAGCTCAGTTAAATCTCTCTGCTTAGCCCTGGCTTTGTTCAGTTGCTGCATTCAGATTCTGCTCTTTCTGATGTTTTGCAGGCCTTTCTCAACTGATGTCTCAGTTTTGCTGTCTTTGCTGTATTTTCTTCCTTCCCCCAGGGATTCGGAAACCTGGCATTTGTTGCCTATAAATTGCCCTAAGTTTATGGACTATAGGTTTTTTTCCTATCTATCTTGTACCAAAAGTGGCTGAAACCCATCCTCTGTTGTACGTGACTACCAGAACGTTCTCTGCATGAAATAAAATAAAACACAGCAAACAGTATGTCTATCATTTTTCCATTTATTAAAGATGATGTGTTATTTGCCTAGATCCTTTCTAAATTGGCTGTTTTAAACTGAACTAAATTTTCTTCCTTATAAAGAATATAACTGAATCAAGGTCGCTCAGCAAGTAAGATATAAATTTGAGTGTGCGTTTTGGGTTAGGGGGGTGCGTCTCTCCTCCAACAGACTTTTCCTGTTAGGAAAATTTAGTTTTGCTGTATCCATTTTTGTTTTAGTTTTGAGCATCAACATTCTGTACTTCTAAGAAACTTGAGTTTCACTTGTATTGTCCCTCACTAGGATGTTGAGGTTTGAGGTTTAAGGTTTAAAATTCTTCTAGCCTCTTCCATTGCTCTTCAGGTTAAATGCTTTTCTGGGTCTGGTTTTAACTTCAAGATTATCTTTGTGCATGCATGTATCTTGTTGTATCATAACTCATTGTTCAGTGAGTTTTCATTTTTCCTCCTATTTTTAAAATGATCTTAAATGGAACTATTGAAGAAAAATAGCTTTAAGTGATACCATTATGTATTTCATGAATTTGTAGATTTTAATACAGCTTTCTTTTTAACCTCAGGACTTCTATTTCATGTTATTTATGTCTTTACTTTTCAATATAGATTTGCATTTACAAAGTATTTTAGCAAAACTGGCAACATCTTTCATTTTTTTATTTTATCTTTAGGATGTTTGGGGGTCTTAACTGAATGGTTTTATTTCTTAAAATGGCTCTCATCCCGAATAGTTTATATCTTTCTTCTTAATACAGCTTGTGTTTACGTGTAGCTTAGTAGAATTTTACAAAAATGTATTACTGTTATTTTCTGAACATTTTAAAAATGATCCTCTCATGGAAGAATCAGATGTCAAGGAGGCAGTGCCTTAACTTGAGAAACCTTTTGAGTATGAAGGTAACATTTGGGTTTACATAGCTGAATGATAACTGCAGTTTGCTGAAATGTGATACATTGAACATGAGGGCACTGTAATGTACCTGCTGATAGCTGAGCTCATTATGAAAGACAACTAAAAGCACTTGCCCTGGAGAGCTACAGATTAATCGAGATAAAATGCTGACTTTTTAATACTACTTACTTAGTACACTAAGAGCTCTAGCTAAAGAACTCCTTTTTGGTTTAAAGCTTTATATCTTTGCTTGGTAATATTTGAAAAGGTGTTTTGGGGTGTTTTGTTTGTTTGTTTTTTCTTCCCATGCTTTTTTTCCCTCCAAAAGCAGAAAGGGCTGGGGGGGAAATCCCTGTATATTTTTAGATCAGGTGTGGTAGCTGCTTTGCTATCAGCACTGTGTGGGTATATTTGCAATCAAGTTTAAATAGCATGGTGAGTATCCAGATGGAGTGTTTTTCCTAAGCTTTAGATTATTTACTCTGTTGGGAGCTCCAGTAAACATTTATAGTATTCTTCAGGGCTAACTGTACCATTAAGCTTGAGATGCCTGGTATAGAAAATCACAGTATATTAAAAAAAAAAAAAAAAACCAACAAGGTTTTTCTCTAAGGCGTTTCAAACTGTTAATTTTTGCCTGTGATACTTTAAAAGTAATTTTTAAAAATGTCTCTGATGGATGATGCAATTCTAAAGAGAAGGTGATAGCAAATTCAAGTGTCGTGCTTCAGTAGACTCAATTGTAAGCATGTAATGTAACAATACACTCTCTGCAAATGACATAGGAAAGAGGGAATGGTATGATTTTTTCCTTCTGTACATTTTTAAAATGAAATTTATTTATTAAACTTATTATCTATCAGATACTAAAGATTTGATCTCAAAGGTGCTTATTAATGGATGTTTACTAGCTGCCAAGTTTTTGAGATACGTTGTTTGCCGCTTATTTCCCCATGTTCAGATTCTTCTATGTTGTTTTATTTATTTTAGTATTTTAGTGAAAATTATATACTGCGCAACTAATGAACATCAGCTGCTATAGTAGGTAAAAACAATGTAAACAATATTTGAACTGCTTAGGGTATGATAAAGCATTAATACACGCTACATGACTGGTTTTGTCAGGAACTGGGTAAAATTGCAACAGGCAAGTGTTAGCATTATTGCTAATTTTACACTGTGTTTCACGATGGTATCTGCTTTTATGTAGATTTCAGTTCCTGTCGTCGGGATTGCCCATTAAAGTTTTTGGCTACTANCCTCGTGACTCAGAAATGAAAAGGGAAATAAAAAGACGCCTCCCTCCTCCTAAAAACCTCTTATTTTAGGAATCTAATTTTTAAGGGTAATTTAATGAAGGTGAAGGACCCAGCTCATGACTTTGGAATTTTGGGATTGGCAGTACTTAATGTGCTCAAAGGAAAGCTTTAGGGAGTATTCAACAAAGGTATGCAAATGGTAGTATGCACTAATGCTGTAGAAAACCTTTTTTTCCCCTTGGTGGTTTGCTATTGAGATGTAACTCTGTATGAAGCTAAGAAAAGCCTTCTGGAGCTGAAAAATGTTGATGGTAGTAACTGAAATTTAGCTTTGTGTTATTAAAATGATGCACAGTTTTAATGTCTGAGCAGAGGGGGTTTTACTAGTGAAAATAGGAATTAATCATGGGACATTTATATACAATTCTGTCCCTAAAAAGACATTTTAAAATTACGTGAACTTGTCCGTCTTTAATTTTCTCTCAGTGCCGTGTGCTTATTTTACCCCCCAAAATGTTTAAGATAACTGCAGTCCTGTGGGATGAACTTTGGCTTTTGAAATTTAGGTTGTCAGTCCTTCTCTCTCATAAATTGTCAAAAATAAAGATAGTAAATTACATCCTTTTTATATTTGTATAACCCTATGTTTTGTGTTTTGCAGCAAGGAGACTTGCTTTTCAAATATCCCGAAATAAATGCTTTTCACTCAAATCCCCTATCCATGTTTGTTTTCTTGTGACTGATTTGCCCACTGTAGTGACAGCAGGGGTGGGGATGACAGCAAGTCAGAGCTCTGACGTGTGGCAAATGGGTGTCTCAGACAGCTCATTGCCTGATGCTGCTTATACGAGGTCGGCTCTATCAGCACAGGACATACAGCAGTTCTCCCCTTGTTGTTACATGGGAGCAGCTGAACAGACGACAGTAACCGTTGGAGTATTTCCTTGCACACAAGTCTGAGAAAACTGCTATGTAAGTCAGATTCAGGGATTTTGGGTTTGAATTTGTAGACTGGAAAAAATGGGTCAGAAAGGCCCACCTTGTACCTTTTGGATCCTGACTCAAGTCTAACTTTTTATATTAGTAAAAAAGGAGTTTGAAATCATCAGTGGAGCTCATTCCATTAGCAAAAAGAAAACTCTGCTCAGCAGAGGGAAGAGAACAGCTGGAGAGAGAGAGTTTCTCTTACCTGAGGCCACTAACAACACAAAACAATCCAAGGCATGCACTGGTTAAATCTTAGAAAGTGCTATAGGCAACCCACTTCTGCAATTGCCTTAGAAAATTATTGTTGTTAGCCATTCTGTTGATAGGTCGTATTGTAGGAATTACTAGCAGATGGGAAAATAGATGACTCAGAGTACAGTATTAACAATCCATATTTTTTTAATCAAAGGCCTCTAATAAGGCATGTTGCATCTGTAAGATTTATTTAAGCAGTTGCTAGGAAGAATTTCTTTTTTCAAGTAAACACAACAAACTTGATACAGATTATTTTTTGATTGAATATCTATTTTCTTAACAATTTAAACCCTGAAAATACATTTGCTTGTTTTCGTTGCACCAGCTTAATGGCAGTATTCCATAATTTAGTGTGATAGACTGGAGGTTTGCATTGGTAACTCATGCATTATGGAATTACTAATGAAATCTAATTTTATCATATTGAAAACATCACAGGCCTAGAGCTTTTATTTACCTCTGTTAGCTGTCAAGGGTGGATTAAGATTATAGTGTGCTACATCCACCAAAACTTTGGCTTTCACCCCCTGAAAAGTTTGGATGGCTATGGATATGTGCTGGCCAAGTGCGGCTAATGAGTTCCAGACTCTTTTCCAGACCCCTTCACCTAAATCCATGGACTGCAAGCACCACCGAGTATCTCAGATGCATGTCCTTCCTCCTGACTCCTGTGCTGGGCACAGGTGGAAGCCAGTAGTCAGGATTTGCATTGTACCCTTTGACTTGATGGCTTCTGAGAGTCCATTTTTGGTTGTACTTTATCTCCTTCCTTTTCAGCTTACTGCTACAGAACTCAGGTCTGTAGACAGGAACACATACATATGTTTTCCAAGTGCCCTTTTTGGTCTGAGTTTTCATCAGTATGATTTGACCAGGGTTGCGAACAAAATATGTAAGGTACAGTGTGGGTCCTCCTACAGGCAGAAGTAGTATTGACTGAAAGTAGTTATTCTTTGGTTTGCTGAAAACACTCATCCAAATGAAGCTGGTCCATCTGGGATGCAAGAAGTTAGACTGAAAGACCAAAAAAGTAAAAATTGTTGCACTTCCCTTGCTGAAGTTTGGTTCTGAGAGATGACTGTATCAGTTGTGAGGAAAGAGTTCCTTGTGTGTCACTGTTCGAAGACATGTAAAAAGTGCAATCGACCTGAAACTAGTATTAACCAGAGTAAGTTCAGTTAAAAGGTTAGTTGTGCTTTGATTCTGTGCTGGTTGTCCCAGCTCAGGGTGGTGCTGCTGAAAGGATCTTCTCCTGCTGGAAGCTTCGGTTGATGGAGCTCCTTTCTGCATGGGTGCCTCTCTTCTGTCAGGATTTCCCCTACATCAGGGAGAGGAGAAGGCAGAGGCAAGAGCTGCTGGCACTCAGCTTGCACCGCTGGGAGCTTGCCCTGCAAGCATGACTGTTAGCTGGGCTCTTCGTAGGCAAAGTCAACTTCCTTTGTTGAGAATAGAGAGAGTAGAGAATTCAGTGTGGCTTCTTTGGGTACGACTGTGTCTTGAGAATCCATCAGCTTGTAGAAGAAATTATTCATTGTTATCTGGCTCCGGAGATGGTTTTGCGTGTTGTTTTTTTTCTTTTTTTTTTCTTGCTTCCCTTATACATTGTAACTCTCTAGTGATTAGGTTAAGAAATACACCTTGCAGGAGAGAAGGGTTTTTTTTGTCTGTAAACACCTAATTTTTCTACTGGAAAACTGAGTATGCTTATCCACTCTAAAACCCTGTATGTTTGTGTAAAACAGATGCACACACTTTCTGAATGTTACATGTTATTGTATGTAATTGATAGATTCGTGGCATTATACATTGGAGTTTGGACTGTTGCTTTCCCAAACCCATGTGATTACCTGGTGATATGAAGGGTCCCAGTGAAGGCAAATGGTTTTACCAGAAACTCCAGTCACTGAAGATGTCTGTCTTGGAGGTGGCCCATCTTGACACTAACTGCTGTCTGTTGTGTGATTGTGGGTGCTTGATCTCCTAAAGGACATGATTGATTCCGTTATTTGGGGTGGCAGAAATCGAACTATCTATCATTGTCAGACAAATACTATCTTGATTACTGAACTGCTACAGTTTACAGCTTTTGAAAAGCTATCAAGATATAATTTAAAGCCTTTTTGAATTCCTGTAGCTTGCACAGCTGAATGCTCTTGTCTCTTTTCCCACTACTGCTGGTAGCCCTAGTTGTTACAACAACAAACTACATGGGAAATTATTTATGGCAGTTTAAATTGCGAACTGTTTACAAGCGAAAGTGAGTGAGAGTGCTGAGCTCTGTTGCTTTAAGAATTTGAATTAAAGTATTTATCATGCAGGGGAATAAATTACATAGGAATAATTAAATATCTTGTTTGAATGATTTCTGTGCATCTCATTTGATATATTTATTGTTGCATTCAGCATTTAGGCTTTTGCAGGCTTCGGGCTTCATGAGGTAATATCTATAGCACAGACAGAAGTCAAGCAAAAATATTTTGAAATTTACCAAGGAGACATATATGTCCATGGACACACACACACACACACACACACACATCCTAGAGTCAGCTGTGGCTTTTAGATGTGATTAAGTGGTTTTCTATAGTACATAGAGCTCTCTGACTATTCCTGCCTAATCCAGCATCTGATGCCAGATAGATGAGACCTTCATAACTCTATTTTCAGTCCCTGTTTTCTGTCATTTACTTCCTTTGAATGTCCAAAGCATCAGCTGTTCATACAGATGAGTGCTGCGGCTCCCTGGGTCCCCTGGGTGACGTGGTTGAAATCATTCTGAACGATTCTTATTCCCTGGATTTAAAAATTCATTCTCTTTATATTTTAATTTCCAGCCCAGCTGTATGTGATCTTTAAAGAATATTTAATTCTGTTTGCTGGCTCTGTTTCTTGATTGAAATTTAAATAAAAACTTACCCATCACATTCTTCTCTGACAATTTATAAAAAAAAAGTTTTTCAGTGCAGAATAATTGTGTGATTGCATGAGTTGGAGTCTATTCTATGCACTATAGGCCTGATGTCTACAGTGGTGACCGAGAGGGAATAAATGGCTACCCGGGCTGGCTCAGAGAGGGTAGGAGACTTCAACAGGTGCAGTTCTCACAA
>VYZW01045166.1:15491-35316 GCA_013401315.1 Balaeniceps rex
ACCCACATAGGCCAGCCAAAGGAATGTATTGCCAGTGTAGATCCTTCCCTGCAAGGGCAGGTAGGGCAATAGTGCCTGACATGCCCCAGTACCTGACAAGACTCCAACTTATTTGCAGCAGCCAGCAAGCCAGTGAAGCGATTTACTTGTTATATGATCCATTGCTCTTAATGAATGCAATGTAATGAACTGTTCAACATTTGTGAGAAAATATTTTTAGAAAGAGAAGAGCTTGGTCAAAGGTAACTCCCATGAATTCAGGAAATTATTTCATGTATTATTTAAACACTCTTTTGGCAATTTGCTTCGCCTGGCAGCAATCTGTTGAGGAAGACAGGTGCCTTGTCATTCTTACCAGAAAGTACCTCTAAATATCTGTCAGGCTATTACTTACAGCAGCTGTCTTTTTCAGGCTTCTATAAGAGACTGAAGTTCAGTAAGAAGTGTTTGATTAAGCAATATAATTTATATACATGAATATAATTGTGTATACTGTGGCATGTGTTTTTTCAGCCTAGTGAGTTAAACTCCAGCCCTATATTTATTTGCAATCTTTGCAACATTTGAAAAGTGATTTTTTTTTTTTTTTAAATTAAATGTACCATGTGTGTTTGTATTTTCATATGCTGTTAAATTATTTACTGTGGAGCATACTAAAGCTTTTGGTTATGTAAACAGTTATATATGTGTATACATACACTCGAAGGGGGGGGCGGGGGACCGACCAAAACACCAAAAAACCCCCACTGCAACTGTAAATTAAAGGATTATGAAAGGTGGTATTTTTCATTTTTGTTGTAGATAGTTTTTAATCTTTTTTGTGGTTTTTTTGTTTGTTTGGTGGTTGTTTTACAGTTAAAGAATCTGAGTTTAGAAGAATTACAGATGCGATTAAAGGCTTTGGACCCTATGATGGAACGAGAAATTGAGGAGCTTCGTCAGAGGTACACTGCAAAGAGGCAACCTATCCTAGATGCGATGGATGCAAAGAAACGGAGGCAACAAAATTTCTGAGTTTGTTTTACTTTCAGAGATAATACTATGAGTCAGTGTGGACACTGGTAACTTTGTAAGTCTGAAGGAATTCGATTATGAGAGTTTTCAAAAACCCAGTCTTTTGAATTTTCCTTCACAAGCAATGACAATTGGAGCAGTGAAAGAACACACATATGCTGTTCTGCAAAGGCAGTGAAACACATTACCACTTGTTTATATTTTCAAATGTTTAATGTAATAGAAGTTTAATCTGTTACTTCCCAATCTTTTTCAGGTGTATAGTGGTAACTTGGTGTTGTACATTGGGAGTTGTGTTTTGGAGCACCTGGAACGATTTCTTGATTGTGCAACACTACAGAGCCTTACGTTGCAATACATTTTCCTCCCACTCAGTAGCATATTTATTATGTAATCTTTGGTTATCCTATTTATTTTATGGCTGTTTTCTTTTTTTATTAGGAAGTACTAGGATAATATTGTGGAGAGCAGAGCCAGATTAGCTAAAATTGGTATTGTAGTATAATGAAAAGAAGCTCACCACTGTATTATCTTTAAAAACTCCAATTTCAGCAAGCATCCCAATTCAGGACAGCACTTGAACATGTATCCAGCCCATTCAGATCAGTAGGATTTAAGCATAAAATAAGTAATAGACGCATGTTTTTCTGCTATCCTGAACTGGGGACTGTGGCTGTAGTTGAGCAATACAATTGTTACGTTACAGAGCATTCTTTTAGAGAGTATTTCTATAATTTTTACATACACTGAATGATCTCTCATTAAACAAGAAAGCAAGTGCCTAATCAGTTTTGATTTTTCTGTTATTCAGGAGAAGCAATACTTGCAGTCACTCCTTCAGTGTAAATTTCCAATTGCTATTGCAATTCTGACCAGTATAAACCTCTATTTTGCACCATAGTTTTATAATGAAGTAACAGCTACGCTTTCTAGGTATGTTTTTTGGTTCATTTAATTTTTTATCACCGTTTTGAGGGGAGAGGGGAGTTATTAGTGGTTTGGGTTTGGTTTGATTTGGTTTCACGTTATAGATACGAAGGGATAGTAATTTAAAAGCCAAAGAAAATCAATTTAATACTTATATATAATAAGTACTGAAAAGAAGCAACGTTTTGCAGTCCTCTGAGGGTTTTGTCCTGCAATCGCTACACATTCAAAATTCCTGTGGTCTTCTGTGGTAGATTTTGGGGAATCAGAAATGCAGGACCAAGCTCTTAATATCCTTTTACAAGTTCTTCTGTGGTTTGTGTTGTGGGATATCTAGTAGGTAGAATTTACAACATTGCAAGAAATATTTCAGACTTAGCAGAAAATGTGATCCACTTTCTGAACAATCTACTGTGTTCTCTATTGATATCTTTACTATTGTTGCCTTTTGTGTAAATAACTTTACTGTGATAGTCACACTTCTCTAAACAATACAGCTGAAAAGATCTTTACATTCAACCTTCAGCTGTTAAACTTTTAACGGTGACTACTGTATGGGCATCTTCTGTTAAATGTTTTCTGGAAGTTAGTGATCATCTCATACCTCTTAACATTTACCATCATCATATGTGGACCATTTAGATGGACCAGTGCAGATCTTGGAAACAGTGCATTATATCATAAACTTTATGCAAAAGGAAACCAAAAGTTTTTATGATCAGCATACTACAGCATGCTGGGACCAGTACTTGGGTTTGATCTGTATACAGCCGTTGTTGTCGTCATTCTGTGTGTGTGTTTGTGTGCACGCCACGCTCTAACATGTAAACCCTAGAGTCAAATAAATTTTAATTGTGACTGTTAGAACAACCTTACCCTCAACCTTCTTCATATTTCTTAAAGTAATGACCATCCCTTATGAAAAAGCAAGAACACAGAAGATCCATAAAAATTACTTTAGGCAAGATAAATGCACCTGGTAGGCCTATGCCTCACAATTATACAATGAAATGATGTAAAGTTAAAAAATGGTATAATCGTATCACTGCGTTATTAGATTATAATCGTAATGCAGCAAAAAATAACAGCACCAACCCCCCCTATTAGCGTGGTTCTTATTTATTTAAAATGAATTTCTAATTCTTGAACTTTCTGTTCTCAAAAACTCAAAGGTGTGTGTGCGTACATATATTTGTGTAGGTATACACACATATATATGCATATCTGTATATAAAAGAAAAAATATAAAACAGATTTAAACCATCAGGAGAGGAACCTAGCTTGCCTTTTCTTGGTGTGCCTTTTAAGCAAAGTGTCATTGTCCAGACACTCTTGCTTGCATCATTAGCAGCTTTCTTTTCCCTTACTCTCTTAAACTTTTCCCACCAAAAATAAGACTTTGATTTTGAATAATGTGGCTTGACAATGTAATAAAGTGATCATAATTTTAATATTTTGTGTATTCTGAAAACTTTAGTAATGCAGTGCACTAAATACAAATTGCCTATCCAGAGGGACTCCAGTAAAAGCTGTTTTAGACTGGAGCTGTTGCAGTCTGACATCTTGAAAGGTATGAGAAGATAAAGGACATCCTTTCTTCACTCCTGATTTGTCTGCATAGAAACAACTCAAATAAATTTTGTGCACATGCATGCACACAGGTATGAATTATACATGCTGGAGAAAAATCTAAAAGCCATGGAATAAAATAAAAATGTAAACAAGTTCCTTGAAATGGGTGAAAAATAGTTTCTGAGATACTGTAAACTGGGTAGACATAGAATGTTTGTGACCAAAGAATACTTTCACCAACTGATATGAAATCAGTAATGTTGCCCTTCTGATATGGTGCACACTGCAGTCAGTGTAAGAGCTGTCTTCAGCTTCAGAAGCCAGGCTCTAAATTATGTGCAAGCGTAACATACAGAAATACATTTTATACTGAGAGATGGATACAGCTTATTTTTTCTTTCTTCTGTTTATATAAATGAATCAAATCATCCACGTTGATGACTACACATCTCTACTGGAGGATGAGCATTTCTGTAAAGGAAAGCTGATAGTACAATAAATAAGACATTTTAAAAGCAAACCTTGCAGGAAATCTGGTAGAACTACTGACAAGTTAACCTTCAGTAAGATTTTAACCAAGCAATTTCTTGTTTGCTTCTGACTTTGTATGTTTAGGTTTAGTAAGTAAAAAAAATTTTGAAAAATCATTACTTATTACTAAACATTTGTAATAAAAGCTAATCATGTATAATTGTCGTCTTGTTTTTCATTCTAACTGAAGCTAAATTATGTTAATAGTAACCATTAATGTTCATTTCCATAGCCATCTCTCATGCTTTTATTTCCTTTCTATAATACTCTGAGCCCAGCTGTGAGTGCAGAAAACCACATCTCTCAAAGTCAGCTCTGGAAAGGATTCTTCCAGCTCAAGACATTGCTGCAAGCTCTAGAAGTCTGACGATCTCAGTGGAAGAGTATCAGGCTAGTCTAAGGACAGAAATCCTCAATACTTTGTGGAAGTCCCTCTCTCTGCGATCTAAAGTTGCTAAAGGCCTAATCCTCAGAGAGCTGAGCACCACCCCAATACGTTGGAAGTCTTCATAGACATCCTTTACTTGGAGGTGCCAGTGGCCATTAGCAGCTTTAGGTGCTCCTTTGATTTTTCTAGTGTAATGAGAACAACAATAGGTAATGGATAGGCTTAACTAGGAAAAGCAAATACATTGAATGTCTCAAATTTGATTCCATAGCCTATTTATTTTCTGATTTTTTAAAAAAATTATTCTCTAAGAATTTGCCCACAAAGACACGCTACTAAAAGGGACTCATGAGCAAAACTCCTTAGCGAACCACAGTATGTTCGGAAGTGTCAAAATGCTACTGCTAATCTGAGTTATTCAATATGACAGTTATTGGGTATTATAATTAATTACTGTTAATTTACAGTAAATAATAGCTTGCCTGTATGTGCACAGGTATATTCAGGTGAGAGTGCACAGTGGCTCAGGCTGCTTCTCCATCCAGTGTGTTGAACTTTCCAATATAAATACAGCTCATGATGAGTGAATCCGTGCACAAGTACATGAAGAGAGCCTTAGCCACCATTAGTAGGCACTGGTGCTTCCAAGCAGAATGTATACTGTACAACTTCTGTAAAGCACTCTGTGTGCACCCTGTTTTATCAATGTGATATGGTGAGGGTTACATTTTCTTTTTAAGTGTATAAGTGGTTATAAAACTAATTAAAAAGACCTTACAACATGAGGAAGTCTTTATTTCTTTGCATTCATAAATATTAAGGGCTCCAGCTTACCGTGGCATTTCTTTATGTATTTCCAAGGGCAATGATGGATGTTCCATAATATACAGGTGGCTGGGAAATTGGCTTTGGGATATTTCTATACCAGGCTGTGGTGCAGCAGTGTTACGTCCACTGTTGCCCGTGAAAGCCTTGGATAAGACAAGTCCTGGGTAGCGCGTGGTGTTTCTCACCATCGTGTTGTGCCAGGTGAAGTAATGGCTTAATCTTTTTTGGGGAAAGGCAAAATTACATTGATGGTTCGGTGTGATGTCATTAAGTTGTACTTGGGGACTTGCCCTGTTAAGTTTGTTTTAAAATACCTTTTCACAAAATGTGTTTCTCCTCTGCTTAGTGTATTCATTATGGAAAGGGACTACCATTTACCTGGTGTGCTCTCATCCTTGTTTTGTTTTGTTTTAATTTGTCAGGGTTTTTAAAGAATACTTGAAAATTCCCCATAATTTGCTGCTTCTCTTCCCCCTGCTCAGGAAGATGAATGTGGGCTTTACTTTTAAGAGCATCCCCTGCGCCAAGTGTTCTTGGGACGTTGTGCGCAAATGCAAATGTCAGCAACCACTTTTATTCTCCTCTTCTATTCAGAGATCACTAAAGTAAAGTCTCGGCTGTCCTGTTTTCCCTTCATTTGAAAATACGGGATGTTCAGATTCTAACCAAATCTTTCTCTTTCAGAATATTTGTTGGTCCCAGACAGACTAGTTACTAGGTACTTTTTTCCATTGCTTGCTTCACAAATTCCTCAGGATAGATTCATGCTTTTTTCACTATGCCTTAGAGAGTCTTCTAGGTTAGAGGAGAGCTATATTTGTCACAGAAACAGGAAGAAAGAGATCATTTAAAAAAAAAAAATTTCTTTGAGGAGAAAAGAAAAAGCATATGGCATTTGTACCTGGACGTGAGGGGAAAAAAGTGTTGGCTGCCAAAAGCAAATCAGGTAGCCATCTATGTAACTTACTGTTCTACGTCGCTGTTTCACATCTGATTTTCTTCCATTCATGTTTGTTGTCTTATGTTTGTGCTTTTTTTATTCAGTTGCCACTTTTAAAGATAGAAGTTTTAATTTTTTAAAATTTTATAAATGGAAACATACCATTAACAGTGCCAAGTAAATAAAGGTGGAAGAAAAACCCAGTCAAAGTCACTGAAAGGGTGGTGTTTTCTCCTCCTTTCCTCCCACACTCCTTTCTGGGGTCATGGAGGGTTTTGACTGCAAATGATGTTTGTCTCTGCATGGAGAGGCTTTCCGTGCTCTAACCCTGGGCAGATACAGATGGAGGTGGTTTTATCAAGAGGGCTGAATGAGCTGTGCACCTATGCAGGATGCGTATAAGTGTTGTGCCCTGCTGGGAGCCACTATCCCCCTCCTACCCTCCTCCTCCTTTCCCTCCCCTGCTGTAGCGGAGGCACTGAGGCTCCTGCAAAGTGTGAGGAAGCCACATGAAGCAGCGGGTACCACTTCGTGAATCTGGAAGCTGTTGGTCAGCATCAGAGTAGCACTGTGCTCAAGCCAATGCCTGTGGTCTAGGAAGCCTTGCAAGAGCCAGCTCCTTATCTCAGGGACAAGGCAAAGCCGCGGCGACAAATGGCTTTTGATGCAACTTTGTTTTGTTGGCAGGACTGCAGCATGGCCATAGCCCCAATGCAGATGCAGGCATGCCTGCACCAAGGTATCTGAAAATCACATTTAACCCTTGGAAAGGAAAAAGTTCCTTGTGTCCGTTTTTATATTGATGTACAAAAAATGTTTAGTGGCCCTTAAGAAGTTATCTCAGTGCGGTGGAAGAGTCTGTGTAACGGCATCAGCTAATGATCATACCGTGCCCTATGCCGGGACATTTCTTAGTCCATAGTGTTATCCCTTGGCCTCCCATGTTCCTACTGTAGGCACTGGGTTTAGCTTTGCTAGAAGCGATGGTGGGAGCACAAAGTGCTGTAGGCAAACAGCCAGAGTTCTCGCCCGGTGCTGGTGCTTGGTCAGTGCAAACAGGCCTTTCTAAAGGCCACAGAAAAGTCAGAGGGGATAAACTGGGCAGTAAGCCAGGAGCTGCCTGGAGCAGCAGTTTCAGGCAGCTTTTCCAGCAGGAAAGCATTGGAAAGAATTAAACTAATCTGATACTGGGCTCAAATGCTGGTTTTCTGACTGTCACAATGGGGGGAAATGTTAATGGTATTTGCTCGTGCACTGTGAACTCCAGTGACCTTCAAAATGTTTTCTTTAGGTATCACAACTTCAGAAATCAAATTTGTAGATGTGGCTGGGTATATTTTTCTCTGTCAGATTAATTAAACATATGTTCTTTACTAAAGACCTGGACTCTTCTCCCTGTGGATATTTCTTCTAAGGACAGATATTTTATATTACAGTTATCTCTCCCTAGCCAACTCCCAGAGAGAAACGTAGCCTTCCTAGTCCTGTTTCTCCCCTCAGGGACAGTATTTGGAGCTGACCGGTGTAATCTTTCTTTTGCTGCACACAGGTGTGTGCAGGCACACACACAAACGTACCCTCTCTACTTCTTTTTCATCCTTTCATTCCCTTGGTGTCGCTGAGAGGGCCGATGCATGGGAGGATGGCCGTGGCCCTCAGGTGTTTATAACACTACTTTTTCCTCTCTCTCCAGATCTTTCTGCTGCTTTGCACTCCTCCTGGGCTTCCAAATCCTGCATGTTACTGTTAAGAAAGAACTCACAGCAAATACATCAAAGAGGGAGACCAAAAACTTTTGATTGGATTTATCTGACACTAAGCCTTTAGTGTGATGCATCAATTGATACTTAGTTTTTATTACCGTACAATGGGGCATGCAGGCTTAACAGCAAGAGGTGTCCTTTTGATCTCTGATCGCACGTGAAAACAGGTGCCATAGTCCAGAGATTATGGAAGTCAGAGATTATTTGAAGAAGGATTAAGCAGTTACCATTTTTCTTAGCAACCATATCCAAAAGCATGAGATTCTTTTTAAAATGCAGGCCTTATTTCAGTCTGTAGGTAAGTCATATTTATTTGTCATCTACCAATTTTCCCTGCTGAAACTATGGAAGAAGACTAGAATTTTTCAAAGCGTTTTGTATTTAAAAATGCAGAAACAAATCAAACACTGTACTTATAAATACAATTAATAACTCTTTCTGAGTGTCCTAAAATCCAGGAAAAGTTTTGTTTTGTTTCTCCTGTTAGTTGATCTTTACAGAATAAAGTTCTTGAGACCATCCAGAAAATAATGAGGTGACTGTGTTAATATTCAACACTGGCACTGGTTTATATAAACATATAATTGCTTAATCCAAACCCGATTTACCTCTGAAAAGTGAACAGTCTCTAATGCAGTAAGTATTGGTTCAGTATTTCAATAAATACAGCTGAAATATTGCTCTGATTCATTCCAAGAGTCTCTCTCATCCCATCAGAAACTCTAAAACAACCAAAAATAATTTGGTAACCTACTATGGGTATGTGCTAGAAAATGTTGATGGACTATGTACCTGTTGTATTTTTTCAGCAACCTTCCCTGCAAAGGAAGCACATCCACCACTGACTGCCCAGCTTTTGTAGAAATACATTAGCTTTTTGGGCTGTTTATATTCCACTATATAATGTGGCTGAAATCAATGGCAATAGCATTGTATTGGATTCAATAAACCTATTTCTCCCCGGTTAGTGTAATCGTAACTCTTTTGGTGACACCCAGATGTTTAAACAGCCCCCAAATATGTAATTACTGGGATAAATAAGGAATTGAGGATTTCTAGTTTCATAGAACCAGCAATACAGTAGCCCTGCATCCCAACAATTAATGCAGATTTATTCCAAGAGTGTGTATAAGTTTGAAGCCTTTTAAATGTGGTTAACATTGATTTATTCAGCCCATCAGCTGACACAATTTTTATACATCTCATAGCACTTATCTGCAGTTACTGCCTCCACAAAAGGCACAACAGTTAAGTCCTATTTTGCAGCTGAAGTAGGAGGAAGTCTTATTGGCAAAGTGTTTGACTAATATTTTATTTTGTAGACAGATACTGAAGTGTTTAGTTCAGCTCTTCGCTCTAGAACAAGGAACGACGATTTGGTCATATTTAAGAAGAGAGTACTGCTGCATTTCTGAGCCCCCTTCCAGCTTCTGTCCTGATCAGCAGAAATGAGGCCACTCAGGGCTGAACATGCACTGTCCTGCAGACCCAAACAGCTGCTGTCCCCCCTCATCGTAGCAAGTGACAGAAGCTGCATGGCCTTACTTTCCTAATACTTGCTTACTTTCCTAATATTTGCTTACTCGCCTCCCCCCAAAATACCGTAAGGCTGCCAACTTCAAGTTTAGAGCTCCCTGTTGCTGACCCGAGTGAGGAGAGGGTATGAATAGAACAGAATAGAATCATTAAGGTTGGAAAAGACCTCCAAGATCATCTAGTCCAACCGTCAACCCACCGTGCCTACTAAACCATGTCCCGAAGTGCCACGTCTACACGTTTTTTGAACACCTCCAGGGACGGTGACTCCACCACCTCTCTGGGCAGCCTGTTCCAATGCTTGACCACTCTTTCAGTAAAGAAATTTTTCCTAATATCCAGTCTAAACCTCCCCTGACACAACTTGAGGCCATTTCCTCTCGTCCTATTGCTTGTTACTTGGGAGAAGAGACCAACACCCACCTCATTACAACCTCCTTTCAGGTAGTTGTAGAGATGCCTAACACCCCTGGCTGCGCTTAAAAATTTGGGAATCTAAACTTTGTGGGAAGCTGGCCTCGGATGTTTGGTCCAGACCTCTAAATGAAACCATGCAAGACATGGCTGTCCTGTGCACTTTGTAAGCAAAGAATCTGAACACTTCCAGCTGCAGCTTTGCTTTCCATTCAGGTTTTTTATTCTTCTTTTATGGACTGTATAGGATTAATGTTTTATTTAAAAAGCCCGGAATCCAAGTAGACTAATCTTTCATTCACTGTGGCTTTTTTCTCACCTTCTGTAGCAGGACAGAGAGATGCATTTTGCTTTTTTAATTGTGCTTTCTCAGGAAGGAAAACTGTCAGATATCCCAGACACCTTGTTTCAGGAAACATTAACTGTCTGTCAAAGCATGCAGCCTTTTTCTTCTATATTCTTGGTGTGTCTAGACTGACCTCTCTCTGAATCTAAAGGGATTCTCAAGAAAATCAAATGCACGTAGAAACACCTGCCACCTCCTGTTCCCAGCATGACTCCCATCTCCTGGCGTGTTAAATGGTTTCAGTGCTTTGAGGCCTGGGCTGAGTGTGAGGAAGCACATTTGTATTTTTGTGTGCTGGTGGATGGGCCAGTGCTGTGTAACAGCTCGCCTGAAGAAGTGTCCTTTGTGCTCCCCTGCACTGCCCTGGTAGCACTGCTAAGAGCTCCAGTATGGTTCCAGTTTATTATGCTTGGGGAGCCAGGAGTGGGGCTGCCCTCGCTAACAGAAGTGTAAGGAAGCCTCGGTGCAATTTTGCCACCAAGAGTGTAAACAAAATTGCCCTATATTTATAAAGCATTTCCAGTACCACAGCTGAGAAGTCCCATGCAAAAACCAACTCACCTGCCAGGCTGAATATGAAAGGATCGGAGAAGGAGCTGCATCCTGAGTGGGGCCGTCTGAGGTGTTCCTGTTGTGGGGGCCCGCCTTGCCTCTCCACTGACTGCAAGAGAGGAGGAGATGCATAAGGGGGAATTGGATGGGGATGACCCACTCTTCCTGCAGGTGCTTGCATGCTGCACCAGCCTCTTTCCAGGTTTCAGCTGTCTTCTTTAAAGCGTGCTCCCACAGGGAATACCGAGAGCCACTTCACAGGAAAAAAATACGTCCGGGGCTTCTTCCTTCGGATTTTCAGGGTAGGGATCAAAACGTTAAGAAAGGATCATACTAACAGCGACGGTAGGAAGCTGTGCCTTGGTATGGAAAGAAGAAAGAAACAAACAACACAGAGAATGGATTTTTCCCAAAAGTAAACCACATTTTTGATGTGTTATCTTTTGCCATACTTGGAAAACCTAACATATGGAGGTGCTAGCCCTTGATCTGGAGTGCCTGGGCACTGGTACAATAGAAATACATTAGAATTTACTTGCTAATTAAATGGCTGGTCATTAAAGGGGCTATGCTAGGGTGTCACTGTTCAGAACATTTCCTAGAATGGGACAGAACATGAATTTCAAAAATAGCATAGCAATTTAAAAGGACAATTTCCACTGAAAGTGGGTGGGATTGACATTCCTAAGTCAGGAACCCCAGCCACTCACTTGGCTGTGTTACGACCCCACCACATCACCCGTTCATCATCTGTCATGGGGGCTGCAGCAATAGCCACGTCAGGATACGGCAAACAGGTAGAGAGTGTGAAGCAAGAGGTACAGGGCTTAACACGGGCAGAGCAGTGGCTGCTGGTAAGCAAACCATGATGTTTGAGTACCACTCATCTTCCAAATGTGATTAAAATTTTTCTTTGAAGGTCAACAGTATAATCAGTGGAATAGTCTGCTCAGAACTACACAGACTTGTGCACCATGCAGAGCACCTGCATGTGTGGCAACACAAGCAGGTGTTGGACCATGCATCTGAAAGTGGGCAGCTCTCTTATGGTGCTTTAGATATATAGAAGAAATTGGCAGATTTACAGCAGACTTTGTCCAATCCCCCAAAAACTTAGTCGTGTTTATTTCTGAACAGGGATCAGTGAGAAGCCAAACACCATTGGTACTCTGAAAGAAAAAAAAGAGTGGGAGGTGCTGATGTTTCTTCTACACTTCTGTGAAGCTGAAGCATTGAATTTGTGCCACTGCCTCCTATAGCCAGATGCGTGCATTTATCCAAGTGAGGACTTGCGTGATTTAGGGTTGTGTGTAAAGGGTGAGGCAATGTCAGGCAAACAAGTTTCTCCAGTGTCCAGTGTGAGCTCAGCTTGAGTCTCAACACCTGTGAGACAATTCTCCACCCTCTGTACTAGCAGCAGAAATAAATACCAGAGCCAGACCTTTGCCAGCAGTGTCACACTATCTCGGGAAACACTTTCTACAGTGTTTGGAGGTTGCCTCTTCCAGCTGACGATCCATTATTTTATGTATGAGAGGTGAAGAGATCCACAATCCTTAATGAGGGTAATGTTTCTTAACAAACTTAACGATTGCTCTGAAGGCACAAACATTACGGCTGCCTCTGAATCAACTAAGCAGAGAACTATTGCTTTGAATAATGTATTTTGCATTGTTAACCCAGTAAATTATTCTCAGGTGAGAAGCATCATCTTATTTTTTTCTTTTTTTCTTTTTTTCTTTTTCTTTTTTTTTTTTTTTAAAGGAAGAAGGCAGAATCAGTAAAAGGTGTTTCAGAAACTGTGTGGGAATATCCTTCTAGCCCTGCCTAAATAGCGGGCAACTTGAAAATAAGTTACAGGACATCAAATTAATTTCTGGTGTAACTTAATGGGAAGCCAGGTGCATAAATTGGGGGGAAAAAAAAAGGAAGAATAACATGATGAGAAAAGAATAGTTCTGGCACAACACCTCGCCGAGGGATATGAGTGGTGACTGTGGGTTGAATGTTGTTTGAAAGTACCATCAAAGGTAGATTAAAGTCTGGCATATTGTGAGGGGAAACAGACAACTAGCACGGCAAGAGCAGTTACTCCAGGGGCTTTCTGCTGCTTACATGTGCACAGCTGGGGCCTCTGAGGATGGGGGTTGTTTTGGAAGAGATGAAAGGTCATGTCAAGTTGATTTAGCACCTACAAGTGCTGTTGGTACGTTGCTTAGTCCCCAGTCTGTGAGGTAGAGAACAAGGAGCTTGTGCTATTTGCTCAACTGAAAAATGTGGGTTCCCCCCTCACACACACGCCCCAATTAAGAGCATTTCTAAAAATAGAAATCTAGCCTGATGTATATGTTTAAAAGAAACCTATTCTCACAATGAGATCCAGGCTTCTCTTTGATTATAACACATACTCAGAATATCCTGAAACTTAAATTAGTTCTTAATCCCTGGTGAAATATGCTTTTTTATGCATTTAATTTTCATTTTGTGGCACAAAGCTGAAGTTCTTGAGTGTATTATACACTACTGGGACAAGAAATGCAGTACAAAGAGCACCAGATACAATAGTTCCCTGCAGTCTCATAAAGTCCTGTACAAAAAGATACAAATACTGGTGATATTAAAATTGGAAAAGTAAATGCAAAGTTCTTTGTTTTTAAGTTTGCAACATGAAGTAGCTCATGCTATATATAATATGTGAGGAAAAACCAGTCTGCTTTCAAAATGGGTAAAATAGTCTGCAGGGAAAGAGAGCATTAGCAACTGATGAAAGTAAGTGAATAATAAACCAGGCAATAATACAAAATCTGAACATGCATTAAAATGCTTAATCACAATGTACATATAGATTTTACATCTCAGGAAAATAATGTAACATATTGCTTCTCAAGGATATCTCTGACTCTCATAATAGCCTAGATTTGTACTAGAAATCAAGATTCTCTAACAATTTATTCCTGGCAATAAAGTAAGTTGCCTCGTTTGAAATATTACCATAATACTCATCTAAGCACTTCAAAGCTCTCAGCCAAAAGAGAGCAGGAGCAGCGTTTTCACTGGTGCCAGGAAGGTAACCATCACAAGGCAGGAGGAGCACATGCCAAGTGCAATGTATTTCATTAAATGGCACATCCATAGCAAGCAGATTTCTGACCACAACAATTTTCAAGTTTCAAACACTGGAGAAAGCAGCCAGTTAGTCCTCTCATCCCTCATTTCTGCCCCGCTGTTTTATAGACGTGAAGATGCCCTGCTCTTACCAAACAGTGATTTAAGAAGACCAGCAAAAGTACTGACTACTCAAAAAAGTACACCACCTCTTCTCCTCATTGAGGCTTTGGAGAGATTGAATTTTTCCTTCAAAGTGTAAACATTTTTCTGTAACTTATTATTTAAGGAGAGATGAGGATTCTCAGCGCTTACTGGACTGAGCCCTAGAATAGAGGTTACTTCATAAAATGGCAGGAAGGGTGTGCCTCATTCTTCCTTACCTAGATATTTTGGGGGAGCTAAGACAACAACATTACTTAAATCAGAACAATTGTTATCCTCCTCAGTGAAAAATTCTGTTCGTCATAAGCAAATATTAAAACTGCTGTACAAAGCGATACGATACTGCACAACGCCAGCTCAAACAGGTTAAATCTACGCAGAAGTAATGCAGAAAAAAAGGCTATATCCCTAGGATGGTAAGGGGAACACGACTTGCAAAAAGAAAACTAAAAGGAAGCTTGGCAGGTATAATCCCGTGAAAATAAGCTTGTAAGGGCATATGGTTGCTGTCTATAAATACACCATGCATGCAAACACTAAGAGGAAAATGAAATATTTAAGCTAAAGAACAGTGGTGGCATGAGAAAAAAACTAATATAAAGCAGCCATTAATGAAATTATGTTNCTTCTGGAGGAGGAGGGAGCAAAAATCTGACTACTTTTAATATGGAGTTAGTTAAGTTTATGAAGGGAATTTCTGTGTACTGTGTAAAGTCATTGTCATGATAATAAGAACATATTAAATTTCAGTACTTTATTTATTTAGTGTCTTTGATCCAAAGCACTTATATAAAAAAGCAATAATGAAAATTCCTTTCAACCAGTACAATAAAAGTCATAATTCCTTGGGGCATTTCATTTTCTTTAGTAAAGTGCAATTTGGACATGTTCCATTCAATATTTGCAGAAATGACAGAGCATCAGTCCTGTGAATAATAAATCTAGAACATAAGATAAGCTATAGGTTATTGAAATGATGTGTTGCAAAGTTTGGATCCAACCTTTGCAATGCTAAACCAGCAACAGCTGAGGGAATTTGTGACTCTTTGGCAAGTTTACAGGTCTCTTCAAATAACTGCCCTGAAAGTCACTGGTTTTCAACTCTGTGAATCTACTGCTTGTGAAACTGAGATAAAACCACTGCTTGGAGCTGGATTCTCTGAAGGCTCCTCACCAACACACCTAGTGAGAACTTGCAGTGTCCTTGACATCAGTGGGAGAGTTTGCCACCCTTGCAGCAGGTAACTTGACCGGAGTGTATGCGCTGCGCAAACCCATCTCTTCCTTCCCTTATTTCTTTCATGGTATGTCAAGCCAACAGGCAACCTTGTGCTCTGCCGTGTTTTGGACAGGTGTTTGTAGGTGTATGATAGTTTACACACATGCAGTATGAAGCAGGGACAAGACTATTGAATTTATGCCTGTGACCCAGCAGAGAACTTGAACGAGCCCTCCAGAAGTGAAAACCTTAGCAAAATGTTTCAAGTTTGGACACCTAATTTGGGTTATCTAAGTCTACCTTCAGGGCCATGTATATGGCTCTTTGATTTTCAGGGACAGCAAGCAATGTCTTGCCTATTGACTTTATACATTTGTGCAGGCTATGTTGAAATCTTCAAGAGTTTTATTTGGTAAGGTTAGAAAGGACCCATTTCCCTCACACTTCATGGCCTAAATCAACTACTAACTGATGTGAGGGGAGGGTGTTCAAAGGAAATGGTGTGGTGGGGGGGGAAAGTTATTTCACACTGTGTATTCTGTGATAGATCACTGGGCATACAGGAATCTGATGCTGGGTGCTCAGCTTTTTGGTTTTAGGTGGAGCTGATACAGCAACAACATAAAAGATCCAGGCCAGGCAGCAACCTCTAATAGCCTAAAAAGGGGAATTACCTATTTGTATCTTATTTGCTTTATTCTGCCATTTGGGCCACTCCTCGTTGTGGTATACAAACAGAGGCTTCCCAACATGGCAATTTTAGCTTTATTATTTTAATTTCTCTTCTAACTAGTTTGAATTTATTTTCTGAACCTCTCTAGTCTTTGCAAGTAAAACAAAAAAAAATTAAAAATAATTAATTGGAACATTATATGTAATAAATGGGATGCAAAAGCAGTAGGATCTGAAGAGAAATGCTGTTCTCCCAGCTGAGTGCCCGTAGTTTGTTCTATAGTGCAGATCCCTACAAGTAAAAAGAGAGGGAAGCAGTGGCTTCTGCCTGTTGGCTACAAGCATTTGATCTCTGTACAACTGCGTAAGGGAAGAGTCTGAGCACTCAAAAAATAAGTTTATGCAGATTCATGATTACTCTTGAAAACCCAGATGATCTGCTCTGTCGCATCTTTTTCTTTAAAAAAAAAAAAGTACAGGCCAGCCCTTGAAAGGATTTAAATCGACTACGTCACAGAAGCAGGTAGGAGGATCTGCCCACAGCGAGTGCAGTGTTAAGCTCTTTTTCTTTATCTTTTCCTTTCTTAGGCCCTTATACTCTTCCTTAACTGTAAGTTGTGAGTTCCTTTCTGAGGGAGAATGTGACTTACAGGGGTTTTTTTTCTTTACAGTTTCCTTGGCAGAAAGCTTAATGGAATTGTCTGCCATCAACACCTGCTTTCAAGCTTTCCTGATAAAATTAGATTTTATATCTCAGCATCACATATGGCATCTTTATAATTAGTCTTTTTGCAGTATATGAATGTCAGTTCCTAAAATGCTGCCTGTACTGTTCATGTGGGAATATTTTGCTTCATTAAACAAATCCAAGTTTTTCACTGGAGCTTCTAATTGTTGAAAACCCACGTTTTTTGTGTGTCTAATCTCAGAATCATTTTGGTGGACTGAAATATAACATATCTTCAGCTTCACTGTGTGAACTGAGCTGTGTGCAGATCACTTCTGGAAAAGGGAACCTGAGATGTCTTCATGGTCCTCCATACCTAGAGTCACTTGTGGAAATGTAGTCTTTGAATGTGTCATAATCTGAAATTGAGGTGTGGGCTTCTTCAGAGCGTTCAGTATTGACCTTATCTTGGAAGCAGAGGTAGGTCTATGCTTAGGAGCTTCTGAAAAATATTACCACACATAACATTTCAGAACAAGAACACCCAGTTTTTAACATACATGCTTAAGAGTAAGCAAACTTCCATTGAAATGTGAAGCTCAGAGGTGTTTTCAGACATGTGACGATCAGAATTACTGGTCAGAAAGATAGGGAAAAGTGTTCTTGTGTCAGTGATTCACAGGTGACTGTTTTAAAATGTTGTGAAATGCATGGGAAGTTCTATACTAGTACAGGTACCAGTATAGGTGATAGGTGATTTTTTCATTACTCATGTCACAGCTGAGAATTTTTATTCCTCTTGCGTATGTTCATTTCTCTGCTCAGATGAGGAAACGCACAAAGCAACAGATCATCACTATACCGCTAGCACTAGTGTCACGGAAGTGGTAACATTGGTATGGAAAAGTCAGCAGTTAGTACCTATGCAACAGGATGAAAATGTGCAAACTGTCAACTTGTAATAGAAATGTCTTTAGTTTCTCAAGTGCAAAGTTAGTGCAGTGTCAGCAACACTATCCTCTAGGAAAAAAGAAGACAAATAGGAAAACATTTATAAACACAGCTCTTGATAGCTCTCATGCAAACTGCTGTCAAACTTGTACACTAATGCAGTGAATCATTCAGGCTCAGCTCACTGGGGGTACTCCTGCTCATATTGGTAAGACTGGCCATGAGGGATTTAACTTTATAAGCATAGTAGTCCCTTAAGTTGACTGATGGAACTTCTTTTATGCCATCACCAAAATCACAGCTTCTCATGGCACTCTCTAACTGCTTCTGACGCCTATAAAAGTGGGAGAATTTATTGAAGATCAGTGTAATGGGAAGCACTACCACTAGGATACCGGCTAGGATGCATGCAGATGCCGTCAACTTGCCAGCAGTGCTCCCTGGCACAACGTCCCCATAGCCAACTGTGGTCATGCTAACGGTAGCCCACCACCAACAAGCAGGGATGGTGGCTAACCCCTCATTCTCTTCTTTCTCAATGGTGTAAGCCACTACTGAGAAAATGGAGATGCCAACAGAGAGGTAAAGTAAAAGAAGACCCACTTCTCTGTAGCTATATTTCAGAGTGGCTCCAAGAGACCTAAGACCTGTGGAGTGTCTAGCAAGCTTTAAGATGCGAAAGATCCTCATGAGTCTCAGGACTTGTGCAACCCTGCCTAAATTTGCTAAAGTTGGACTACTTTCCACCACCAAGTTGACAATTAAGGTAATATAAAATGGAAGGATAGACATTAGGTCAATCAAATTCAGGGCATGCTTGAAAAATTTTAAAAAGTCAGGAGCTACTGCAAATCTCGCCACCAGTTCAAAAGTGAACCATGCAATACCAAAATGTTCCACGATTTCAAAGCGAGGGTCTTCCTCGGGGTTACCGTTGTTGTCAACAATCTGAAAGTCTGGGAGGCTGTTCAGGCACATGGTCACAATGGAGCCCAGCACCACCACTATTGAAAGGACACTGAAGATTCGGCTTAAGACTGAGTACCCAGGATTATCCAAAGCAAGCCAGAGCTGCCTCCTGATGTTTCCAAATGGTTGTTTGTCAAATTTAGAGGCATCATTGTAGAATGCCAAAATCTCATCAAAAGAAGATGTGGTACTTTCCTGGTCACTTTGTTCCTCCCATTTCTCTTGGTCTGGCTCCATTTTCCTCCCATGGTAGCTGTAACTGCAGCAGGAGTCTATAAAGAATTCATTGATTCCCCAGTATTCAATCTCCTGGCTGAAAGAAAACACGCAGAGTTCACCCATCACATGGAGCTTGCCGGTGTTATAAAAATGTAGCACATAAGGAAAGAGCTCGGGGTTCCTGTCAAAATAAAATTCATTCTTGGTGTCATCATAGTCGTCGCAGAGCTCCAGTATCGACTCCTTTGAGTGGCAGCTCAGCAGTTTGCCGAGCCTGGTCTCAGGGAACCTTAATAATGTGTTGGATCTCATCTTTTTCTTAAAGCCTCCAACGTTGATGCTGATCTCATTGTCTTCAAAATTCGCTTCAGATAAAGCCTTCAGACTCTGCCCTGTCATAGTGAGCTCCTTCCAAAGGTGTATAGGGAATGAAAACCTAGGATGCAATTGTACAGAAAATCAGCAGAATGAGTAAATCTACAGCATGTTCACCTATTGACATGTTCTCTCTTTCCTTCTCTTTTTTCCTTTTTTCTTTCTCTCTCTCTCGCTCTCTCACTCTCCTTTTCTCTCTTTCTTTCCCTCTCTCTTGCTGTTCTTTCTTTCTTTCTTTTCTTTCTTTCTTTCTTTCTTTTCTTTCTTTCTTTCTTTCTTTTCTTTCTTTCTTTCTTTTCTTTTCTTTCTTTCTTTCTTTCTTTCTTTCTTTCTTTCTTTCTTTCTTTCTTTCTTTCTTTCTTTCTTTCTTTCTTTCTTTCTTTCTTTCTTTCCTCCTTTTCCCCTTTTTCTCCCTTTTCCTCCCTTTTTCCTTCTTTCCCCCCTTTCCCCCTTTTTCCCCCTTTCTTTCTCTCACCTCCCACTGAAGACACTGAGGGCGGCTCCTTTGTTCCCGCTGCAGGCTCCCACCCTTCCCCGTACCCTTCACCTGCGCTGCAGCTGTCGCTCCCATGGAACCCCCCATTACACACAGCCTTTGCGCGACCGGGTCCACGGGGACCTTCCCTCCCTCCCACCCGCCGCGCCTCGGCCCCGCCAGACGAGGACACCCCC